>JACEIK010008203.1:16405-65426 GCA_018107945.1 Datura stramonium
TCTATAATTTTAAAATTATTCATATAGCGTTCATAGTCAATTTTTGGACGTTTATTGGTTGAAAAAAAATGAAATTATGCCCCAAAGACACAAGTCATGGCATAAGACATAAATGCAAAACATTAATTGGATGAAAAAAATGAAATTATGTCCCAAAGGCACAAGTTATGACATAAGTGCAAAAACTTAATCGGATGGAAAAAAAATCATGCCCCAAAAACAAAAGTCATGGCATAAGTGCAAAAAGTTAATTGGATGGAAAAAAATAAATAAAATCATGCCCCAAAAGGCACTAGTTTATGGCATAAGGAATAAGTGCAAAAAGTTAATTGGATGACAAAATATAAATAAAATCATGCCCCAAAAACACAAGTCATGGCATAAAGCATAAGTGTAAAAAGTTTATTAGATGGAAAAAAAAAAATCATGCCAAAAAAGACACAAGTCATGGCATAAGGCATAAGTGTAAAAAGTTTATTAGATGGAAAAAAAAAATCATGCCAAAAAAGACACAAGTCATGGCATAAGGTATAAGTGTAAAAAGTTTATTAGATGATAAAAAAAATGAAATTATGTCCCAAAAGGCACAAGTCATGGCATAAGGCATAAGTGTAAAAAGTTTATTAGATTAAAAAATCATGCCCCAAAAGGTACAAGTCATGACATAAGGCATAAGAGTAAAAAGTTTATTAGATGGAAAAAAAATGAAATTATGCCAAAAGGCACAAGTCATAGCATAAGACATAAGTTAAAAAGTTTATTGAATGAAAAAAAAATGAAATTATATCCCAAAAGACACAAGTAATGGGATAAGACATAAGTGTAAAAAATTTATTAGATGAAAAAAAAATTATGCCCCAAAAGGAACAAGTCATGGCAGAAGACATAGGTGTAAAAAGTTTATTAGATGGAAAAAAAAAAGAAATTATGCCCAAAAAGTACAAGTCAGGGCATACGACATAAGTTAAAGATGTAGGTAATTATGCATAGAAAAGGTAGAAGATCTTAAGCATAAACACAACTTAAGTAGCAGAATTTATGCCGCAGGCATAACTTGGACAAAATTCATACCTTGCGAATTTTTATTTTGTTTTTGCTGTTAAGGGTATTTTTGATCACTTTTTATTCACTTAAAGTGGTGAAGGATAAAAATTAAAGACCATAATTAAAGAATAAAAATTAAAGACGACACCAAAATAAGGGCATTTATGCGAATGACCCTTTGTAAAACTCTATAGCGACAAGATTATGAAATGTCAAAAGGGAATTAGCAACAAAAATTATATCCCTACAACAAGTGAGGTTGAAAGTTATATACAATTAATATTGTTTGAATCATTTACTTATTAATTATTGCCTAATCCCAGCAGTGTTTGGACAAGGTCAAATGGCCTACTAAGGATTAAGGAATTGGGTGGGCAACCATCCCTTTATTTCAATGCTGGAATGTTTGTGTTTGAGCCCAGCCTTCGTATTTATGAAGATCTATTAAAGACTTCAGATCACCCCTCCTACTCCTTTTGCAGAGCAGGTACTTTTGGTGGTTCTACTCGCGTTTTTATCTGTCCCTTACAATAATTGTGTATGCACCCCTGCGTCACTCAAGCATTGTCCTTGATTAAGGTGATTGGATATTGTGAATATGACAGGATTTTCTGAATATGTATTTCAAGAACATATACAGACCAATGCCACTAGTTTACAATCTTGTTCTAGCAATGTTATGGCGTCATCCCGAGAATGTTGAGCTGGATAAGGTGAAAGTTGTACACTATTGTGCAGCGGTGAGTAACTAATAATGATGATGGAGCAGGGATCAAAGCCATGGAGGTACACGGGGAAAGAAGAGAACATGCAAAGGGAGGACATAAAATTACTTGTGAAGAAGTGGTGGGACATTTACAAGGACGAATCCCTGGACTACAAGAGGCCGGTTGGCACGAACCAGGTGATAGGTGCTGCAGGAGCAGTGAATCAGCTGCAACCATTGATTGCTGCTGCTATGTCTCAGGCTGGCGCGGTCAAATATGTGACTGCTCCCTCCGCTGCTTAATGTTGGACCAGACGACCACATTGCGCTAGATCAGGTTAATGTGCCATGCCCCACAACATCGATGAAAGAGGAAACAGGTGGACGTCTAAAAGAGGTCCCTGGATTTGCAAATGATAAGGTGAACTGGACAGATGGTTGAGAGGGAGTAGAGATGCGGAGGAAGTTGTCAATAGTTCTGCAGATTTTTTAGGCAAATGAAGTTGTGGATGATGCGTTTGTCATTTCCGATTTCGCTGTATTCGAATTGACATGTGCGAGTGGGTTCACAAAGTACTGTATGGTATATTTGGTGTACTAGAGTGGTTTTGTTCTTCATTTACAACACAATATCAATCACCTTAATCAAGGACTATGCTTTACTGATGCAGGGGTGTATACACAGTAGATGGCACAGGCCTTCGAGTATCTTTGTGTTGTAAGTGAAATCGGCTATGAATCTTTATCCACCCTTAAAAATTAGATTACGAGTTGATTAAAAGAAAAAACAATTCATCCTCTTAACCAAATGTCAGACATTCTACTAACTCCTGCATGTTCAGAACTGGACGACCGAGACTTCAAAAGTGGAGAGCGTGGCAACAATAAGAATGAGTAAACCAAAGAAGTTCAATTTGGTAAAGAAAATAATATCCCTTGGTCTTAACTTAAACGTCAAAAGTCAGATATTAACAAACACCCAGAACAATATAAAGAGAACTTAAGATAAATATGACACTTTTTCGTTGCTTTTTCCCTTTTCTTTGTGTTACCAGTGAAAAGCTGATATTGGTCTTTTAAATTTCCTCCGACATGGCTGTAGCTGGTATCGTGCTGCGGCTGTTTCCCTACGAAGGCGTAAAGAGAAGTGTTGATGTTTCATTAATTCAAGTATGCCAACGCCCGTTCAACAACTCGTCTAGGGTGGCGACGGGCTTATTGCAAGTCCAAACAGAATTAGATGACAGAGAGCAAATCTCGCAAAGCTAGTTGCACTATAGCTACATTGTTTTTGTTATATAAGCAACAAAAAAATGGATTGTAAAGCCATGCTTATCCAACCAAATTAGCTCCTCATTCCATTTACCAAAGCAAAATTATCAGTGATATCGTATATATTGAACATAAAAAGCCCTTGAAAAACTTAAACCACTATCCTTCCCAACCAAGAAGGGAACAACTAGAGCATATACCCAACGGAATGGAGCTATGGATCCGGAGATAAATTAATAAGCACCACAGCATATCCTTATGGTATAGTCTCGCAAGTGGATCTAGAGAGGCTATGATGTACGCAGTGTTTCCGATAGACCCTCTGGTCTGAGCTCAAAAGAAGTGTAACCAGGACCAGATTGAAAGGAAAATAACAAAAATTAATAACCACTAAGAAGTTAAATTCAAAATATATTTTGACACTGCAGAAGACACGATAAAGAATCCTTAAAAGAAAGAAAACCTTGGACAAAAGAAAGATAACAAATGAACCGTTTACAAGTAATTGACAAAGCCTACTCTCACAGTCTCACTACTCCATAATCCAGAGTCCAAAGATGCTTAGATTCTATGCCTGCAAATTGGAATAGGCAATAATGAGTTAAAATCATACTGTATCTGATTAGGTAGCATGACGGTAAGAAGTTGAACATTTCACACTCACCTTATTTGCTATGTTGTTTGACAGCCAATCTAGCCCTTCATACAGACCTTCACCAGAAGTCGCACAGGTGCTCTGGATGTACCTGCATACAGATGCAATCAACCATTAGTCCATGAGCTCCCATTGCTGGGTTGGGGGGGCAGGGGGGAGAGGCAACATTGCCGGGTTTATTTACCAGTGACGCTGGCGGAGAGAATGGAGGCCCAGCTTGTCAGTTATCTCTGCTGCGTTCATAGCATTTGGAAGATCTTGCTTGTTAGCAAACACTAGCAGAACAGCATCTCTCAATTCATCCTGAGAAGGTGAGGACATATTAGAGTTGAATCACCCTTTGGTTTCTTCCAATAGGGAGGAATCAAGCACAAATTTATATCCCAACACTGGGGCAATACTACTAGGCGTGAAGAGGTGTTACATCAAAAACAGAAGACTCTTGAAAGTTGCAGTATACCTCATTCAACATCCTGTGAAGCTCATCCCTAGCTTCAACTTCTACGATCTCTATCATTGCCTATCAACAACAAAGATGAGTCCCTGGGTGTTTTGGAAATTGGTATCTCCACAAAGGACGAATCTGCAAATCACATATACATTTCTCATTGCTTTTCTTCCCAAACCTCCCATATTTCAAATTTATCCTTAAATCTCCTTGTCTCTAGGGAGTTGCTTTTTTTGTGGTAATCGTAATGACAATTACCGGGCAAAAGCATCTCAAACCTAATTGGTGTACAAATTCTCTTCCTTTTCGTTAGTAGATTACTCATATAAAGGTTCTAATTCTTTCTTCCACCTCACGACCAGATGTTTATACATATGTTTTTCACTTTTTACTATACATTATAGTATATTCTTAAGATTCAGAGAATTCTTGTTTTTCCTTTAATTAATGTAAGGATTCTTTCTTTTCTTTTCTGGGTAGATAAGGGTGGAAGTTCCAAGGGAAATATATGTCCTCAACGTGTTATTAAGCAAGCAATAAGCAACTTATACGACTACATCAAGGAATAATACCCATAAGTTGGAGTCTGCACAATATCAAATGGCAGATCACTTTTATTTTGACGGGTTGTGAATTCTTCAAATGCCCAAAGAACATGACTAGCACTTCTAAGGAATACAGCTTGCTTTCAAAGCGGACTCATTCTTACATTTGATTCTAACTCAATTGTTCTCTTCTGAACCGTCAAGTATTACAAGGTAGAGGTTTTGCCTTTATTTAAATAGTAGTTGAATGATAAATGCAACGAAGGTTAATCTACAAGTCAAATAGAGAATTCATTCATTTATGATACAGGTACAATATAAGTATAGTCTATGATAGACTCTAACATGAGCTTATTACACAAGTAACAACAATAAGTACTTCAAAGTGTTTTTTCCCATTATTTCTTTTTTCTGGGGGTAAAATGGGATGGTGACATAGGGCTGGAAGTATGCTGTTTCCACTTGGTGCTTTTATGAATTGTTAAAACAAGAAGACTATCAGAACTCATATGCATAAGACTGCTCCTTTTCTAACATAACAAAAAGAAAAGGCATAGTTGCTTCAGCTAAGAATGCATTGTACTTCAATGAAATCACTTGCCACCTCTAGATATGTAATTCATATTTTTTAATAAAATGAACTTGTAAATCTCCCCAAGAGTAATAATGAAATAAAGATATGGATCTTCAACAAAAAGGAGTGGTATATTAAGCCTTTAAACTAGACTCTTTTTGACTCCTCATGACTTAGCGAGACAAGCTGTTGTGGTATGCTTAGTCCGACTTATGCTAATGCCAACACTTTAGCTAACGCAGAAACAAACCAAGCCTTATTCATGGCTTGAGGTTGAAGCAAAAGTCTTAAGTTAGGGAGATTGAGCTTTCAAGTAGATTTAGCAGCACAGATGAACTCAAGGCAATACTTTTATTTAACCAATTTACTTAACTAGAAAAGAGAATCTTCATGGATCTTTCTTTAAAATTAATAAGTTGAGATGGTTTAACAGAGCCAACACAGCAAGTTTACAGCTTGCTCGGCTCATTTCATCCTATGCTAAGCACATCAAATTCCTACCACAAATGGCCAATCCAAACAAAGTGACTGATTAACCTTGGTTGAATTCCAAGGCCTCATATTAAGTTTAACAACAACGTAGCCTGGTAAACGACTTACTTGAATAGGTTAATTTATTTTCTTTACTGTTTTCATAGAGGCAAGGACAGTGATGCTGAAAGTGTGTTACAATTTATACCTTATGTATTTAACATCCCAAACTGTAAAGCTAATGTTCTTATATTCAGAGTCTCCACGATGAAGCCTGAAGCGTGGTGGCTGGCATTGAATAACAAGTGTAAAGACAATAACAAAAATTGGTGTATATTCATAAAAAACAAGCAAATAAACATTAAAGTAATAATAGCGTAATCATAGAATGAAAGTCATCTTTCTTCGGTGCGACTAGTATTTTAGAATGAAAAGTACATCTTAAAGCCACTGATTGATAGGATGAACCAACCAAAAGAACACATAGCAGAATAATTAGAGCTGCATATAGGTTCTGGTGAGATTACTGTGGAAAGCCAGTTAAAGCTAGAGACCAGAGTTGATTGAAATAGCGAAAAAGTAAATTGCATTAGCTACAACAATCCTTTGTAAAATAAATTTTTAAAAGAATAAATCTTAAGCCAACCAAAGAAGACTTGGCTGCCCTCATTAGAGCCACAAATATACCAATGGTTGGATGGTGGTGACTATCTCCCCCAGTTTGAGTTTGTACAAAATGGTTGTTTTACCAGCAGCATCAAGACCCACCATCAGTATGCATCTCCGCTCTTGGCAAAGCCGACTGAAAAGCTTGCCAAAAGGCAGCCCCATCTTTGAGTTGCTGCATTTCACAACGTTTAAACGATTAGATGCTTAGATTGTGAGTTATCTTTCTCTGTGTAAGTAAACAAATAGATTGGTAAAATCATGAATCTGTACAATAAGTATTCATCATCAGTCAGCAAGTGTGTCAAATAATTTACTGCATAAGAGGTAAAAAAACAAATCAAATACAAAATCCGAATAAAATAAAAGGAATTCTAATGAGACGGTTGATCGGATCAATCTAGCGTCGTTATCCAGTAAGAGGATCCATTAAATCCATTAAGTATATCCTTCTGAACTGGAGATTGACTATATAGCAGTTTGATGTACGAGATCAGCAGATCAAAACGCCGGCACAAATATCAAAGTAGGAGGATTTCATTTCAGATCGGTTACTCGATGCAAACAAAATCAATCAAAAGAAAAAAAATACGATCCGTAGTAGGTGAACAATCAAGAGAGTAAGGCGAATTCAGATTCATAATCTAGAAAGACAAAAAAAATCAATCAGAGTCGGATCTAGGAATGAGCCTTAGAAAGAGGATAAAAACCTAGTCTGCAGGTAGATTCCTTCAAAATGATGAATGAAGAGGAAAAAAGAGTTACCTTAGAGAGAGGAGAAATGACGAAGCAGAGATCCTCGTCCTCCCTGGGCCTGTCTTTCTAGTTTCGGTCGTGAAGAAGGAATAGAAGCCTCCCACGATTTATAAGGTCGTCCAGCTAATATATTTTCTTGCCCACACTATACGCGCTTCTCGCTCTAATTTAGGCCTTAAACAGTAAACGTCCCCGGTGACCCTTATACTATTGAATTTGTAACATTTGGCCTCTAACCAAGGGAAATAATTTTTTAGTCCTGTATTAAAAAAAATAAAAATTATGATTGTTTACGAGAGATGTTCATTTTGAAATCAAAAATGTCATTTTTATTTAAATTATAAAGGTCAAAGATTTTGTTCCTCATAGGCTTTTTAGTCATTAAATTTAGGAATAGAGGTTGATGCGATTTTGGCTCCTGTAGTTCTCTTGGTGCATTTAAGATTGGCCAACGGGACGGTCCCAGCCGGGATTGCCAGGCGACCAAGCAGAACCAAGCCGGGACAAACTGGCTTGATCCCGTCCTTCCCACTATAAACGGGCCGGGATAAAATAGAACAAACGGGACGAAAATATTTTTAAAAAAAAATATTTAATAAAAAGTGTAAGTTATGATTTTAAATTACTTTTAAAGTTTTCACAGTCTTATACTCTTAATATTTAGATTTAGAGAGTAGAGTTAGAGACTTTTTAGAATTTCAAATTTGAAATTAAAAAATGAATTAAGGCTAGAGTTCGTTAAAATTTGAAATTTGAAATATGAAGTAATTATTTATTTGAATTTATAAACATTAAAGTATTTGTAAATAAAATTTTATAGTAAGTTTGTAAGTTGTAATTTGTAAACTTGTAATTGAATTTTAAAAATAAATTAAAGACTTGTATTAATCTCTTACAATAAATAATGAAAACGAAGGTTAAAAGCAGCTATATTTATTCAAATAAAATATAATGATACAAATTTACCGTATATTTATAAGCTATTGTCAGCGCTAATCTTCATGTTGATAATGTTCTCATTCTCGAATACCAATTATTATCTTCACAAAATAAAAAATGGCCAACTCAATTCAAGAGAACATAATTTCCTATTGATTATGTTTGGTATGACTATAAATAAAAAGTTCAGTTTCAAATACTAGATTTTATTGATATATTTACGGGCACTTGTATTTTTCCATGGTATTTGGTATTACCATGGAGATTAGCATTCTTTTCACCTCTGGTTGAGGCCTCTTGTTGGAAATGGTTTAAGAAATAAAGGAGGGGCTTTATATAATGCTTGGGTAGTGGCAAAGTGTGCGACGCACCCCAATCAGCGTTACTACCCGGTAGCGACAACGTATTCTGCGAGAGGAGGGAGGGTGCGGCCTTGAAGCCTAGCGGCCTGCCTTCGGCCTCTTTCCTCCTTGCAATCCAGTGCTGAGTAGTTTCATCCCAGGCCAGCTTACATGTCGTCGTACTCCAAACCTCTCAACATCGTACGCATGCGTCCGTCACATGATAAAAACTTACAGTGTGGCATCTTCCCCACATCCAGACATTATATTATAGATGGCATTCTACTCAACAAGGAGTTAACTCTCTCATTTAAGATTTAGAAAATTTACCTCGGGAAGAGTCTCCTCTATAATGTGGACTATCCAAAAATCGAAATGCAAAAGAAAGTTCAATATAGGTGCCTCAAGACAGACAACAATCATTACGCAATAATAAAGAATAGCTAGAAATGGTAATGATAGCATAGGAAGTTAGTTAACAAGCTAGGAACAACGACCCTCTCCTTAATTGCATAATTTGAACGGATCCAATCTGGAATAGGTAAGGATATCTAGATTTCATATCATCCTCAACTTCTCGGGTCATCTCTTCTTTATTTTATTTGTTCCTCCATCAATATTTTAACGGAGCGCGTCTTTAGTTCTCAACACAACGAACTTTTTTCGATCTAATATAGCCCTTTGGAACCTCTTCGTAGGATAACTCCTCGATAATTTGGATGTCCTCAACTAGAAGCGACTCGGGATGGATCCCCCATGCACTTTTGGCATCGACACATGAAAGAGTGGATGAGCAGTTCTAACTGCGAGAGGTAAGTCTAATTCATAAGCCACTTAGCCTATTCTACGGGCAGAGTATGAGGTCGATGAATGCAGGGCTAAACTTGCCCTTCTTACTAAACCTCATTCGACCTTCATTGGCGAAACTTTCAAAAACACCAAATCATAACAACTGAATTCCAGGGCTACATGCCGCACATGAGTAGGATTTACGGCGGCTCGGGCGGCCCAGCAAGCGCTCTGCGATAAGCTTTGCTCTCTTTTGATTGGTGGATTATGTCTAGTCCAACTCACGATTCTCAGCTTACTCGAACCAATATTGGGGACTGCATTTTCGCCCTTGTAAGGCTCATGGCGCCATACAGGTTGCCAAGCGATAAAAAATTTGTTATTGTAAGCAAATTTAATAAGAGGTAAATTTATCATCCCAAGCGCCCCCAAAGTCTAGCATACACGCCGTAACATATCTTGACGTCACGGGTGTACGTTAACTCTTTGTCTGTTTGAGGATGGAAGGCTATACTTAGACCAACCTATGTCCCCAAACCTTTCCTAAAACCTAGTTGTACGTTGTGCCCCTCTGTCATAGTTTATTAGATATTTGGGCTCCATAAGCAAACTACTTCATAAACATTTAACTCAACATAGCCCTTTAGCTGAAATAAAATTCCATCTTGTAACTGTATTCATATCGATTCTCTCCATTCCCTTGTAGGAACGACCATCTCTTGAATTGGCCCGGCTCCTTTTCTTGCTATCCAGCCTCCTGGTACAAATTGTGGATCGTACTATGACTCAATGATATCTTCCCTCTTTCCATACCATCAATAGGTCTCTCTTTAGCTTTGACATTTCGTTTAACTGCGGGGTGGAGAGGTAATGGACATAGTGCGCTTTGGCCATAGTCTTCTGAAGTCCTGCCACCTACGGAACTCGGAGTCGACCTCTAGGTCTCATTGTTGACACCCAATTTTGACCTACCTACACATGTAATATCTTGCTTATATATGTATATACTTTATTTATTTATTTTATGCAAATATTCAACTTACTTTTGTATTTATAAAATAATTTATTATCATAATGTTGTGGTATTTCAAGTTACATATATGACTCATATTAATTTTAATTTCATATTAAATAATTATGTCATATATAATATATTTCGTATCCAATATGCGCCTTTATTTTGAAATATATTCTTTACTTAATAAACTATTTACCTAATTTTACATAAATTTTACAAATTTACTTGACTAATAATATTACTCGATTTTTATAAATTATTTATGTTAATATTATTTTATTTGATAACTTGATTTTATATTTTAAAAGAAGTAAAAAAATCTCTTAAAACTAACTTTTTATTATTATTGTAAAAAAATAAAAAAAAACACTATAAATTAAAATTTTCAAAAATTAATAATATTTAATTTTTGAAAATTTTAATTTATAGTGTTTTTTTTTATTTTTTTAGTTATTATTAAATAATATAAAAAAAACAAATAACTTAAAATTTATTAATTTAATAGCAGCTAAATCCAATTTCATTCAATTTATTCTAATTTATAGCCATTTCTATTCAATTTCATTCAATTTATTTCAAATCTGGCCACTTTTTATTTTAATTTATAACAATTTTAGCCACTATTGATCAATTTTGGCTATTATTTCATTCAATTCTAGCCAAATCAATTTCAATTTAATTCTACCCAATTGACCGACCCGCGACCCGCGCTCCATAATCCATGACCCCGACCCAAGATCTAAGTTAATCTTAACCGTTCATTTAATTTAATCCTACGGATGAAATCAAAACCCTACCCACCTTCCTTATTTACCCCACTTACTCCCCAAAACCTAAAAACATTTTCACTTTCTCCTCCCCCTCTTCTAACCTTAGCAAACCTCCCTCTCTCCCTCTCTTCTCCTCCCCCTCTTCTCATTTGGAAAACCATCGAAGCAGTCCAAACCAACCTCAGTCTTTTGCCTCCCTCCTCTCTCTTTTCTCTCCACTACCGGCGGCAGCGGTCGTGAAAACCACAAGCCCGTCGCACACCACCACCTTCAACCGGGAAGAGCACCCAGACCCTCCGTTAATACCCGGCGCCGGACCTCCCTCTATTCCTCACCGTCGTCGGAAAGCTGCGACGGCGCCACCCTCTGCCAGGCCACCACTCCACACCATTCTCCCGCCTGCCCAAAACACTCTCGCCGCCTCAGCTGACCGGGCGAGACTACGACATCGTCTCCCTCACCCTTTGCATGAACCTTGAAAAAACCACCAAACAGCCGCCAAGGACCTCCTATCTCCTTCTCCCTAGGTCCTCTCAGAAGCACCTCCTATACTCCAAACCACCAAGACGCGAGGAACACCCACAAAACCCTCCATCTTCTCTGCCGGAAAACCAAAGCCTCCCGAGAAACAACAGCCACTGTCAGAGCCTCCTTTTTTCCCTCACCCGAGCTGCCTTGCACCGGAAATCGAGCCCTCCATCTTCTCCATACTCGAGACCAGCATTCATGGCGTCATTCACCCAATCCCTCTCTTTTCTCTCCTCATGGCTCCTCTTTTGTTTATTTACATTTACATATGTATTAGTATTTAAGATACGAAATTCATGTGAAGTTATTCTCAAATCCTCTCTAAATCAGTTCTTATGATTATGCTTATAGTGTTCAATTTCTTTTCTTATCTTTTTATGAGTTTTTAACTTAACTTTAGTTCTATATTATGTCAAATATATTTACATGTCTTCCTTTGAAAATGTTGGTTTGTTCTTGATTCATATATGTTTAAATCGGTGTTTTGACAATTTTACTAGGATTCGTGGCAATATCACATTTTAATTTTAGTTGTAATTAAGTTTGTTTTGTAATTCATGATGACTAAAAATCTTATATTGTAATGACTTAGTAAAGGTATTAGTTTGGTAATTTTCTCTTTGTTTGATTACAATCATATTTAAATAAGAAAAATATTTATTGCTGTTAGCATCTTCTGTTTCTCTTCTTTGAATTATCAAGACTGACTTAATAAGATTATTGCTTATGATCAGTCTGTTTCAAATTATGCATGAAATTGTGTGACAATTTGATTTTGGGAAAAATCTTGACTAGCATACTTATGCTTGACTAATGCCATATGAGTAATTCTCCTTAAGGCTTTCCATACATATTTATATCATCAGAAAAGACTCTTATATGTTTATCATGGTAAGATTGGACTCCTTCTAAAGAAACTTGTAGATGATTTTTCTTCTCTCTCCTTCCATAAATCGATTATCCATTGCCGTATTTCATAATGCTTTGATTCAATTTCATCATTTAAGGAAAACTCAACTTTTATTGATTTCTTTAACTAGTGCAATTTTAATAAATTATCTGTTTTCTGAGTAAATCTCCTTTTATTTTATTTGTTTCCTTCTCTAATTACATTGACCCATTATTTCATGGTATGAATAATACTGTTTACCACTTTTTTTAGCTTGCTAGATACAATTATGGAAATTAGATATTTTTATTTAGATGTGGCTTGCTCTTGTTCCTTTAATTAAGCAATTTAAGGAAAATTTTCTATGATTGACTATTTTTCCTTTAATTAATTCGGGTGTCTATTTTAATTATAGAATAATGTATGTGTTTGGTAGTAATATGCCAGTTTATTTGGTTCGTAAGGAAAGACTTCCTTTTATGAATTATCATTATTTCATTCCCATAATTTCTCAAAAACGGACTGACTTTCTATATGAAATCATCCTTCTCTTTCTTTGAGGTGGGGAACACGTTAAAAAAGAGAAAAGCAGTGAAAGACTGCAATACTTGATTTCAAAATATTACTCTATTTTATACTTCTCTCCCATTTTGACACGAGCACTTTATCAGGATCAAAAAGAGATCCTCCTTCAAAAAATTGCTTATGGATTTGCTTTGCTTCTTGCATTATTTAACGGTTGGAGCGAAGAGAGTCTGCCGGGATCGGAGGTTTATAATTCAGCTAGTTTATTCTCTATCGTGATGTATTTATTTTACATTCGATATGTAATAAATGTAACAAACCTTTGATCAATAGTGAAAAGGATATTTTAAAAGTGATTTATTATTGCCTTACTTAGATCTTTCCTTCTTTTAATCTTTTGTTTAAATTGCCTTTTCACAAAAAATCATTTTGTTATATTTTGATTGAAATTATTGCTTTTTTAAATAAAAATGCTATCTCTTAACCTATAGTTAATGGGAAAACAAAAGGGATTATGAGGTCTAATTCCTAACATTTTAAACAAAGATCCTTTTTTCAAAAACCATATCAACCGAAGGTTTTAAAAATTATCATGT
The DNA here is from genome assembly GCA_018107945.1 of Datura stramonium. Taxonomy (NCBI): domain Eukaryota; kingdom Viridiplantae; phylum Streptophyta; class Magnoliopsida; order Solanales; family Solanaceae; genus Datura; species Datura stramonium. Next base: position 29,938 of record JACEIK010008203.1, read on the forward strand.
GTATTTATATAAATATTATTACGTGTTTATATTTTAAATTGTGGATCTTTGTTTAGTATATGATATTGGATACAACATCCTTATTATTACATTATTATCTTTATTTTAACTTAAAAGCGACCTCCAATTAGTCGTTGCTAAGGTTGAAGTTTCCCGACTCCCATATCATTTATCATCCCTATAAAGCAACAAACATTTTAAACTTTCAAAAAATATTTCTTTTAAATGCATTTGGGATTGTTATAAATTTATTTCTAACTTTCTTTTCTTTGCTCTTTTGAGTTAGGATTCATGCTTCATGAATCAAGTTTTTTTTTTGATATGGTTTAATGTGTTTCTTCTCGCTAGTCTAAAATCTAGTTGATTAATTAGTAAAATATCTTTAAAATAATGGGCGACCTAATGACTTTATCACTTAAGTTTCATATCATTTAGTATAACAATCTAAGTTGGGCGTTTATTTGCTTAAAATAAGTTTTATTTTCTTAAATTTCATCACTTAGTTTGCAAATGATTTATCCTTTCTTTTATGAAAGTTTGTTTAAATTATATTGATACATTAGTTTTTTTTTAAATTAAATAATTGACCTTTTGTTTAATCACTTAGCGTTTTTAAGGCTTAATAATTCATCAATTTCTCGCTTAGTAATTCCCCATTTCATAATCCGGCCGGGAACCACATTTTGTGGACCTCGAAGGTGCCTAACACCTTCCTTTCGAGGTAGTCCAAACCTTGCCCAACTCTGGTGACCTAGGTAAATAAAATAGACCTTAGCTTAGAATGGTGTCCTAATGCACCTTAATTCGTTGAGTGGCGACTCTCTTTCTTTTCAACCCTTAAGAGGCGTCACATGTTGAGTCCGCTTTCGAGGAAAAATGGAAATGTGACAACATGGCGACTCCGCTGGGGATTAGGCTTTAACCACTACGTGTTTATTAAATGGGGAATTATTTTTGTTATAAATTTCATGATCTTTTACTTCTATTTATTTCTATCGATATTTATGACCTTACCATGAAGTTACTAACGGTTTTTTCCTTGTTTTTGTTATTGTTTATTGTTTATTCCTCATATGTAATGAATAGTAACACAAAATATTGTAATTTTTTTCATTTACTTGCACATCATTCCATATTTCCCCACTTGGGAATTTCACACTATCACACACAATAACGGTTGCGTGGTTTCCCGGCCAGTTCACCATTTTCTAAAACACCTCGGGGATTGTCTTGTAGTTGGTCGATCAGCGGTGCGTCGGCGGTCAGAAGCTTCCTCACTCTCGAGTTGTCCGCTTGGGGAACCGTGTCATACCCACTCTTACTCCTAGACCGTGATCGTGCACTCCTTTAGTAAGGCTTGCACATCATTGCAAACTAAAAAAAATCGCGGCGTCCATGATGCGTCAGATCAAATAGAAAACTTGCCCAAAAGTCCAAAGAGATTTAAATCTCAAAAAGGACATTGTCATATCTTTTGCATTCTATTTGAGAAATCAATTTGTCTAAAATGTAGACCATTTGCTCCTTGGGTGGGATGAATAAAATAGCCTTTCATTATGCGGGGTTGTCAAACACTCATCCGTGTTGTATAAACAAGAAGAAATTTGAAGATGGAAGAGCATTTTCATTTAGGCGGTAACTGCACCTTAATTTTATTTTCTTACATTTATCTTATTATGTAATGGAAAGCGATAATTTATTTATTATTTTACGTATTTGGGATTTTAATGGAGCACATGGAATGATACATTACGGCATATTTGATTTCTCAAAATGCGCTAGACCTACCTCACGGCACAAAGAGGCACCCAAATTAAGAAGACGTAATAATGTGTTTAATCACATTACCTGATATAAGCGTATTAATGTGTTTCTTTCATCTTTTATCTACAACGTGTTATGCTTGAATTTCTTTATAATTTTATTTTACATTTATAATTATTCCCTTCCAAGGTTGATTTGTGGTATTGCACGCCGTCGCCGTACCTTTCGGTATCGATTCAGAAGCAAAGGGAAATGAATGACAGTAATAGTTCAACAATTGGAATTATTGAGTGCTCCAAAGGATTCCCTTGAAGTTCGGAAAGAAAGGTGTCCATCCAGGCAGTAACTTGGCACGATTATAAGGATGGAGCAAAAAGATTTTAGAACTCGAGGCAATTAACTCGAGCTCGTAATACAACCAATCTGTCGGTTCCCCCTAGAAACTCCGTTGGAACAGCCGGCTGAGATTAATACTTCTACCAAGCCTCCCACGTCAATTTCACATATCTTCCTCCGGCCCCATCCAAACCTCATATCATAAAACAATCTTCGTCATGCCTACCCCCTTCTCCAAAATCAACATTCTCCTGCGTTGTGCGGCTCCTCCAAATCAAGCTACACCACAAAGACTTCCTACCATGTTTCATTATTTACATCTCTGATTTACATCCACGGCCGCGTCTCACGATCCAGAGATCATACTGTTAAACCCAATTTATGTGAGAGCCTTCGGTCACCCATCACTTAGGAGAATCTGGACTCTCGGAGAAAAGACAACTTGATACGATCTATGGCGAGGAACTCAAAAAGATGAATGACCGATTACAAAACATTGAAGGGGCCAGCGGGATAAAAGGCCTAAGTTATGAAGTCTATCCATACATCCCGACGTCGAGCTACCAGATTGGATACAAACCTTCGAAATTTAAAATGTTCAACGCTTGCCGGTGATCAAAGCCCTTAGGTTGTATTGTGACAAGTTGATTGGAAGTAGGAAGAGATGAAAAAATTCGAATGAGAGTTGTTCATGAGAAGTTTACCTAGAATGCCCTCAGTTAATTACGTAGAGCAAAATCCAAGGAAATGAATTAGTGGATGATATGGAGGCGCAGCTTTCGTAGATCGGTTCGGTTTCAATACGAAAATGCGGTTGCACTACATTGGAGACAGAAAGAAGAGTCTACGAGAGACAATTGGGAATATGCAGCCGTTGGAGTCGAGGCCGCAGTGGAGCCCCTCCAATGGAAGAAATTCAAATGAAGGACATCTTTATTCGGAGTCTGGACCGCAATACATGAAAAGATTGATGTTGGTTAGTGAGAAAAGCTTGTTGAGCTCATCAAATTAGGCGAAAAAAGATTGAATGATATCAAGAGCGGTACCATTGCTCCGATTGGGGAGCATTACGAGCAGCCAACAAAACTTTGCAATACGGTAGAGCCACGAGAACAAGAATGTGAACGAGGTGAATGTCGTAGCACCTATAGAAGACCAAAACTCCGTGGGGATACCAAACACCTCCACTCCATACCAGTGCCTCCATACCATCGGTCGGTGCCATTCGCAACTGCACTACCTGCCACGCACAACCCGCTCATTTTCAGCCTCCTTCACCTGCACTCCAAAGGCCACCAACTTTTCAAAATCCACCGATTCAACAATCTCGCAAGCTCGCGAGATCCCGAGCTAGTTCATCTAAACGGTATACTCATTTGGATGAGCCCATAATCCCGATTGTATGAGAAGCGATTAAAGGTTCATAGAGCTATATCGCCCCAATTCACGCAAAGTGATGGATACACATGCAGAATGGCTCGATCATAATAGATTTGTGACTAATTCGGGATGAGAGAGAACACAGCGAGAAGAGTGTCGAGCTTTGAAGACAAGATTCAAGCACTAATTAGTGCCAAGGTGATCCACTAGAGCTAAAACTTGATGCCCAAAGCACTCTCCAGCAGTCTATTCCTTTATTCGAAAACCTTTCATTTCTTGTAATTTGAACTACGTTGGACCTAATTCCCGTTTAAGAGGGATACGTAGGCGCCCTTATGGGGTTCGGTTTAGATCTTAATAAAATCTTCTTTTCTTTTTTTTTCGTACCAGCCCCAGGGCGGAATTTTTGAGAGGACCTCAAAATTCAATAGATCAAGCGTTTCTACGTAACTGGGGCAGAAATTTTGAGAAGGATCTCAAAATTTCATAAAGCTCGATCAAGCCAAGAAATTTATTCCCAAAAGTACGTCATGGAAAGGCAGTGACATCAGTCTTATCTTCAAGCACATGAGATGGAATGACGGATAAATAAAGGCACAAATTTCCATTTTAATCTTATGATTTTATTTTTTTACTTTGGCACAGGATGCAACATGTACCAAATTTTCAATCATGCTACATAAATACGGATTTATTATCAAGCACAGCGTTAAATACTTGAAGTTTGTCCACTACTTGAGGTTAAGCGCTACCCTCTTAGTAAGAAGTTACTCAAAGCTGAATGCTTTTTATTTGAAACTAAGTATTAATATGTTGATTATAAGGGCTAAGCATTGTCCTAAGGTTAAACATTACCTAAATTTTATTTTCAAAGGGTTAAAGCGTTGTACTAGGGTTAAGCACTACCCTAAATTTTTTATTTTCAAGGGCTAAGCGTTGTCCTAGGGTTAGCGTTACCCTAAATTTTTCTTTCCAAGAACCAAAGCGTTGTCCTAGGGTTAAGCGTTACCCCTGAATTTTCTTTTAAGGGCTAAGCGTTGTCCTATGAGTTAAGCAGTACCCTAAATTTTATTTTCAGGGCTGAAAGTGTTGCCCTAGGGGTTAAGCGTTACCCTAAATTTTCTTTCAAGGGCTAAACGTTGTCCTAGGGTTAAGCATTACCCTAAATTTTATTTTCAAGGGCTAAGCGTTACCCTAAATTTTCTTTCAAGGGCTAAGCGTTGTCCTATGAGTTAAGCAGTACCCTAAATTTTATTTTCAAGGGCTAGCGTTGTCCTAGGGTTAAGCGTTACCCTAAATTTTCTTTCAAGGGCTAAGCGTTGTCCTAGGGTTAAGCGTTACCCTAAATTTTCTTTCAAGGGCTAGCTGTCCTAAGGTCCTTCACACTAAATTTTTCTTTCAAGGCTAAGCGTTGTCCTAGGTTAGCATTACCCTAAATTTTATTTTCAGGGCTAATCGTTGTCCTAGGATTTAGCGTTACCCTAAATTTTTCTTTCAAGGGCTACAAAAAGCGTTGTCCTAGGGTTAAACCCTTACCCTAAATTTTATTTTTCAAGGGCTAAGCGTTGTCCTAGGGTTAGCGTTACCCTAAATTTTCTTTCAAAGGGCTAAGCGTTGTCCTAGGGTTAAGCGTTACCACAATTTTCTTTCAAGGGCTAGCGTTGTCTAGGGTTAAGCATTACCCTAAAATTTTATTTTCAAGGGCTGAGCGTTGTCCTAGGGACAACGTACCCTAAATTTTCTTTCCAAGGGCTAAGCGTTGTCCCTAGGGTTAAGCGTTACCCTAAATTTTCTTTCAAGGGCTAAGCGTTGTCCTAGGTTAAGCGTTAACCTAAATTTTTTTTTCAAAGGGCTAAAGCGTTGTCCTAGGGTTAGCGTTACCTAAATTTTCTTTCAAGGGCTAAAGCGTTGTCCTAGGGTTAAGCGCTACCCTAAATTTTTATTTTTCATGGGCTAAGCGTTGTCCTAAGGGTTAAAGCGTTACCCTAAATTTTCTTTCAAAAGGAGGGCTAAGCGTTGTCCTAGGTTAAGCGTTACCCTAATTATGCTTTCAAAGGGCTAAGCGTTGTCCCTGGGGTTAAATTACCCTAAAATTTTATTTTCAAGGAGTGAGCGTTGTCTAGGGTTAAGCATTACTAAATTTTCTTTCAAAGGGCTAAGCGTTGTCCCTAGGGTTAAGCATACCCTAAATTTTCGAGCTAATGTTCTAATTTGTGAAATTTTATCTCATGCTTATTGACTAATCATTTTTATCCGGTATTTTAAAAAGTTTGCAGGCTGCTATTGCGTTATTCTGTTGAATCGAGTTACTATTATGCCACTTTCAAGCTCCACGCCCTTTGTTATTCTTATGCACTCTCTCTGCTACTTTTAACCTTTTATCATCATGCTACTCTCATTCTTGTGATTTTGGATGAGTCCAAGCTACCCTCCAATCTTTTAAGGGCTAAGCATTTGTCCTATCGTTTTATGTCGTTTGGGTAAAGCACTACCTTAAAATTATACGAGACACGATTTGTTCTCAGTTTATACGTTATGTTAGTAACTTCTGCCCATCACTATTTATTTATTTAGTTTTCCGCTTTCAAGCCCCTATTTGCATTTAAGCCCGAATCTACATATGAGCTCGTGATATTCATACATTTGAGCCCGCATTTACATATGCATTTATTTAGGATATCACATTCGGCATTTGTTTATTCTGAGCATTCGATGCACATGCTTTAGTTATTTATGCGAGCATAAAAAGAAATATCAAGCTACGAATAATAACATTTCCTACTATCTTCTTTCAAGCTTAGTACTCCACTGTTTATTTCATAATGCATTTCTAAATTGTGGATTCGTGCTACCCCATCCTTATCCAAGCCTCGTGTTGTCAACTTTTAGGGATCTCGCTCGTCCCTAAATCCAGAACTACACACGGCCTGATTCTCCTTGAGCGAGATATGTAAGCGACTTGATACCAAAATCTAAACCCCAACATCTTCACAACCCCATCTTCTTTCATCCATTGCAAGAAAGGAATTTTTCCAGCCCGGTCGGACAAGGTGGCTACTAAGTCAAAGTTCTTTGCTCAACAATTCATCCTTCATTCCCGAGCAAAGAAGGGGCGAGTGTTGACACCCAATTTTGACCTACCTATGCCTATTAATATCTTTGCTTATATGTGTATATATTTATTTATTTATTTTATGCAAATATTCAACTTACTTTTGTATTTATAAAATAATTTATTATCATAATGTTGTGAAAATTATTTCAAGTTACATATATATGACTCATATTAATTTTAATTTTTCATATTAAATAATTATATCCATATATAATATATTTACATTATCAATATGCGCCTTTATTTTAAGAATATATTCTTTACTTAATAAACTATTTATCTAATTTTACTAAATTTTACAAATTTACTTGACTAATAATATTTTCGATTTTATAAATTATTTATGTTAATAATATTATTTTGTTGATAACTTGATTTTATATTTTAAAAGAAGTAAAAAAATCTCTTAAAACTAACTTTTTATTATTATTGTAAAAAAATAAAAAAAAACACTATAAATTATCATAAATTAAATAATAATATTTAATTTTTGAAAATTTTAATTTATAGTGTTTTTTTTTATTTTTTTAGTTATTATTAAATTACCTATAAATTTTAGTATACATTAATTTAATAAACGACTAAATCCAGATTTCATTCAATTTATTTAAATTATAGCCATTCTTCTATTCAATTTCATTCCAATTTATTTCAAATCTGGCCACTTTCTATTTAATTTATGTCAATTTTTATGCCAATATTGATTAATTTTGGCTATTTATTTAAATTCAATTCTAGCCAAATCAATTTCAATTTAATTCTACCCAATTGACCGACCCGCGACCCGCTCTCCATAATCCATGACCCGACCCAAGATCTAAGGATTAATCTTAACCGTTCATTGAAATTTAATCCTACGGATGAAATCAAACCCTACCACCTTCCTTATTTACCCACTTACTCCCCAAAACCTAAAAACATTTTACTTTCTCCTTTTCCCCCTCTTCCTAACCCTTCGCCGACCTCCCTCTCTCCCTCTCTTCTCGTGAAACATGTTGTCGTCAAACCAACCTCAGTCGCACCACCTCCCTCTCTCTTTTCTCTCCACTAGGCGAGCGGCGATGGCAGCCACAAACCGTCGCACCACACGCTAGCTAGGAGCCACCGGACCCTGCGTTAATACCCGGCGCCGAGACCTCCTCTGTCCTCCCCGTCGTCGGAAAGCCAACGGCGGCGTACCCTCTGCCCGACCTCCTCACACCATTCCTCCCCTTCTGCAAAACACTCCTCGCCGCCTCCTTTGTTCCCGTGAGAGACTGACGCCCGTCTCCCTCACCACTTGCCGCAGGCATGAAAAAACCACCAAACGCCGGACCTCCCTATCTTTCCCTCTCCCTCGTCCTCTCCGGCACACTCCTATACTCCAAACCACCAAGGCATGAACACCACCAAAACCCTCCATCTTCTCCAATAGGAAACAAAACTATCGAGCAGCAACCCACTATCGGCGCACCTCCTTTTTCCCTCACCAGTGCCTTTATATGGGAAATCGAAACCCTCCATCTTCTCCATGATCGGAGACCAACAACGCCGGCAGCCATTCACCCAATCCTCTTTTTCTCTCCTCATCGCTCCTCTTTTGTTTATTTACATTTATGTATTGATATTTAAGATCAAGGGAATTCATGTGAAGTTATTCTCAAATCCTCTGTCCCTCTTTCGATTCTTACTACGATTATGCTTATAGTGTTCAAGTTTCTTTTCTTATTATAGTTTTTAACTTAACTTTAGTTCTATATTATGTCAAATATATTTATGTCTTCCACGAAAATGTTGGTTTGTTCTTGATTCATATATGTTTAAATCGGTGTTTTGACAATTTTACTAGGACCATTAGCGATATCACATTTTAATTTTAGTGTAATTAAGTTTGTTTATCAATTCTTGATGACCAAGAAATCTTGTAATCTTGAATGACTTAGTAAGGTATTAGTTTGGTAATTTTCTCTTTGTTTGATTACAATCATGTTAAATAAGAAAAATATTTATTCTTTGTTAACATCTTAATTTCTCTTCTTTGAATTATCAAGACGACAATAGTTATTGCTTATGATAAATCTGTTTCAAATTATGCATGAAATTGTGTGACAATTATTGATTTTTGGAAAAATCTTGACTATACTTATGCTTGACTAATGCCATATGAGTGAATTCTCCTTAAGGCTTTCCATACATATTTATATCATCAGGAAAAGACTCTTATATGTTTATCATGGTAAGATTGGACTCCTTCTAAAGAAACTTGTAGATGATTTTTCTTCTCTCTCCCTTTATCATCGATTAATATTTGTGTATTTCATAATGCTTTGATTCAATTTCATCATTTAAGGAAAACTCAACTTTTATTGATTTCTTTAACTAATTGCAATTTTAATAAATTATACATTTCTGATAAATCTCCTTTTATTTGTTTGTTTCCTTCTCTAATTACATTGACCCATTATTTCATGGTATGAATAATATATTTACTTACACCTTTTTTAGCTTGCTAGATACAATTATGGAAATTAGATATTTTATTTAAAATGACAGCTTGCTCTTGTTCCTTTAATTCGCTTAATTTAAGGAAAATTTTCTATGATGACTATTTTTCCTTTAATTAATTCGGTGTCTATTTAATTATAGAATAATGTATGCTGTTTGGTAGTAATATTGATTTATTTGGTTAAGTAAGGAAAGACTTCCTTTTATGAATATTATCATTATTTCATTCCCCATAATTTCTCAAAACGGGTGACTTTCTCTACTATAAATCCATCCTTCTCTTTTCTTTTGAGGTGGGGAACACGTTAAAAAAGAGAAGGGGAAAAACGATGTTGCAATACTTGTTCAAAATATTACTCTATTTTTTATACTTCTCTCCCATTTCGACACGAAACCTTCTTTCGGGGATCCAAGAGATCCTCCTTCAAAAATTACTTATAGTTTGCTTTGCTTTGTGCATTATTTAACCGGTTGGAGCAGAAGAGTGCCAAGGATCGGAGGATTTATAATTCGGCTAGTTTATTCTCTATCGTGATGTATTTATTTTCTGTGGTAATAGCAATAATGTAAACAAACACTGATCAATAGTGAGGATATTTTAAAGGCGGGGATTTGTTTCTTTGCTTACTTAGATCTTTCCTTCTTTTAATCTTTTGTTAAATTGCCTTTTCACAAAAATCATTTTTTAAATTTTGATTGAAATTATTACTTTTTAAATAAAAATGCTATCTCTTAACCTATAGTTAATGGGAAAGCAAAAGGAATTGTAGGTCTAATTCCTAACATTTTAAACAAAGATCCTTTTGAAAATCATATCCAACCGAAGGTTTTTAAATTATCATGTGTATTTATATAAATATTATTACGAGTATTTTATATTTTAAATTTTAAGTCTTTATTTAAGTGTATGAATATTAGAATTTTTTTATTGTCTTATTCTATTATTATCTTTATTTTAACTTAAAGACGACCTCCAATTAATTAAGAATTTGCTAAGGTTGAAGTTTCCACGGCTCCCATATGTGTTATCATCCCTATAAAACAACAAACATTTTAAACTTTCAAAAATATTTTCTTTTAAATGCATTTTAGATTGTTATAAATTTATTTCTTTCTTTTCTTTGCTCTTTTGGAAGTTGGGATTCATGCTATCATGAACTCAGTGTTTTTTTTTTTGATATGGTTTAATGTGTTTCTTCTCGCTAGTCTAAAATCTAGTTGATTAATTAGTAAAATATCTTTAAAATAATGGGCGACCTAATGACTTTATCTTAGTTTCATATCATTTAATTATTAACAATCTAAGTTGAAGTTATTTGCTTAAAATAGTTTTATTTTCTTAAGATTTCATCACTTGGTTGCAAGCGATTTATCCTTTCTTTTTATGAAGGTTTGTTTAAATTATGTTGATACATTAGTTTTTTTAAATTAAAATAATTGACTTTTTGTTTAATCACTTAGCGGTTTTTAGGTTTAATAATTCATTAACTTTATTTGCTCAAGCAATTCCCATTTCATGAATCCGGTAGGGAAACCACATTTGTGGACCTCGAGTGCCTAACACCTTCCTTTCGGAGTAATTTAAACCTTAGCAACTACGGTGACCTAGGTAAATAAAATAGACCTTAGCTTAGAATGGTGTCCTAATGCACCTTAATTCGTTAGGTGGCGACTCTCTTTCTTTTCAACCCTTAAGAGACGTCACATGTTGAGTCCCTTTTCGTGAGGAAAAATGGAAACGCTGACGACATGAAGCGACTCTGCTGGGGATTTAGGCTTTAACCACTAGTGTTTATTAAATGGGGTATTTTTGTTATAGCGCAATCTTTTACTTCATTTATTTAAGCCGATATTTATGACCTTACCACGAAGTTACTAGCAGTTTTGTTTCCTTGTTTTGTTATTATTTATTGTTTATTCCTCATATGTAATGAATAATGTACAAATATTTCCCACTTGGGAATTTCACTCTATCACACACAATAACGGTTCGTGGTTTCACAGTAGTTCACCATTTAAACACCTCGGGGATTGTCTTATGATTTGTTCGATCAGCGTGCGTCGGCGGTCATGGCTTCTCCACTCTCGAGTTGTCGCGCTTGGGAACCGTGTCATACCCACTCTTACTCCTAGACCGTGATCGTGCACTCCTTTAGTAAGGCTTGCACATCATTGCAAACTTAAAAAAATCGCGACGTCCATGATACGTCAAGATCAAATAGAAAACTTGCCCAAAGTCCAAAGAGATTTAAATCTCAAAGGACATTGTCATATTTTTGCATTCCTATTTGAGAAATCAATTTGTCTAAAATGTAGACCATTTGCTCCTTGGGTGGGATGAATAAAACTAACCTCGTATACGGGTTGTCAAACACTCATCCGTGTTGTATAAACAAAGAAGTGAAGATGGAAGAGCATTTTCATTTGGCGGTAGCTTTACTTTGTAATTTTGTTTTTCTTGCATTATCTTATTATGTAATGAAGCAGATAATTTATTTATTATTTTACGTATTTGGGATTTTAATGGAGCACATGGAATGATACATTACGGCATATTTGATTTCTCAAAATGCGCTAGGGCTACCTCTGGCACAAAGGCACCCAAATTAGGAAGACATAATAATGTGTTTAATCATTGCCACAATGTAAAAGCGTATTAATGTGTTTCTTTCATCTTTTATCTACAACGTGTTATGCTTGAATTTCTTTACTAATTTTATTTTTAATTTATTATTATTCCCCTTCCCAAGGTTGATTTGTGCCCAACGATCCGCCGTACCTTTCTCGGTAGCCGATTCACGAGCAAAGGGAAATGAGCGACAGTAATGGTTCAATAATTAAATTGACTTTTGGTGCTCCAAAGTTCCGCGAGTTCGGAAGAAGGTGTAATCAGGCATGCTTGACGATTATGAGATGGAGCAAAAGATTTTAGAGCTCAAGGCAGATTAACTTCCGAGCTCGTAATTCTGTAATCTATGTCGGTTCCCCTAGAAACTCCGTTGGAGCATTGTTGATTAATACTTCTACCAAGCCTCACGTCAATTTCACATATCTTCCTCCGACCCCCATCAAACCTCATATCCTCAAAACAATGTTACGTCAAGTACCTCTCCCTTCCTCAAAATCCAACATTCTCATAGATTTATGCAGCTCCTCCAAATCAAGCTACACCACAAAAGATTGCCCACCATGTTTAATTATTTACCTCCTACGGTTACATCAGCACGTCTCACGATCCAAGAGATCATACCTTAAACCCGATTTATATCGAGGCGCCGGGTCACCCATCCTTAGGAGAATGCGGACTCTGGGAGAAAGACAACTTGATCGTCTATGCCGAAGACTCAAAAGATGAATGACCGATTACAAAACATTGAAGGGGCCAACGGATAAAGGCCTAAATTATGAAGATCTATGCATACATCCCAGGCCCGATGAACTACGTTGGATACAAACCTTCGAAATTTAAAATGTTCAACGGCACCGGTGATCAGCCCACTTAGGTTGTATTGTGACAGAGTTGATTGAAGTAGGAAGAGATGAAAAAATTAGAATGAAGTTGTTCATGAGAAGTTTATCTAGAGATGCCCTCAATTGGTACGTAGAGCAAAATCCAAAGGGAAATGAATTATTGAATGAGATATACATTTTGCAACTTTCGTAGATCGGTTCAGTTTCAATGCAAAATGCACGGTTGCACTACATTCAGAACAGAAAAAAGAAAGTCTCTGAGAGACAATTAGGGAATATGCAGCCCGTTGGAGGTCAGAGGCCGCCCGGAGTGCGACCTCGATGAAGAAATTCAAATGAAGGACATCTTTGTCACAGATCTTGGACCGCAATACATGAAAAGATTGATGTTGGTTAGTGAAGAAACATAGAGCTCATCAAATTAGGCGAAAAGATTGAGGACGGTATCAAGAGCGGTACCATTATCGATTGGGGAGCATTACGACTGACCAACAAAACTTTGCAATCAGTGAGCCACGAGAACAAGAATGTGAGCGAGGTGAATGTCGTATACCTATAGAAGGACCAAAACTCCGTGGGGATACCAAGCACCTCCACTTCCATACCAATTGCCTCCATACCATCAGTCGGTGCCATTCTATGGCTCACGCTGCCTACCACGCACAACCCGCTCATTTTGACCTCCTTCCTGCCTCAAAGGCCACCAACTTTTCAAAATCCACCGATTCAACAATCTACATAGGCTCGCCGAGATCCGGGCTAGTTCATCTAAACGTTATACTCCTTTGGATGAGCCCATAATCCAATTGTATGAGCGATTAAAGGTTGCCGACTATATCGCCCCAACTCCTGCAAAAGTGATGGATACACATGCGGGAATGGCTCGATCATAATAAGATTTGTGACTATCATTAGGATGAGAGAACACAACACAGAAGAGTGTCGAGCTTTGAAAGACAAGATTCAAGCACTAATTGATGTCAAGGTGATCACGAGCTAAAACTTGATGCCCAAAGCTATTCTCAACTTGATCTATTCTTTATTCGAAAACCTTTCATTTCTTATGTCCCGAACTACGTTGGACACGATTCCCGTTTAAGAGGGATACGTAGGCGCCCTTATAGGGTTTGGTTTAGATCTTAATAAAATCTCCTTTTCTTTTTTTTTCTAAGTGCCAACTGGGCGGAATTTTTGAGAGGACCACAAAAATTCAATAGATCAAAAAAAGCGTTTCTACGTAGCTGGGCGAAATTTTTGAGGATCTCAAGAATTTCATCAAGAACTCGATCAAACCAAGAAAATTTATTCCCAAAAATCGTCTATGGAAAGACGTGACATCGATCTTATCTTCAACACATGAGATCGGGACGACAACGGATAAATAAAGGCACAAATCAGCCTTCTCCATTTTAATCTTATGATTTTATTTTTTTACTTTGAGCACGGATGCAACATGTACCAAATTTTCAATCATACACATCATCTGGATTTATTATCATGCAGCGTTAAACTACTTGAAGTTTGTCCACTAACGGGGGTTAAGCGCTACCCTCTTAGTAAGTTGCTCAAAGCTGAATGCTTTATTTGAAACTAAGTATTAATATGTTGATTATAAGGGCTAAGCATTGTCCTAGGGTTAAACATTACCCTAAATTTTATTTTCAAGGGTTAAGCGTTGTCCCTGGTTAAGCACTACCCTAAATTTTATTTTCAAGGGCTAGCGTTGTCCTAGGGTTAAGCGTTACCCTAAATTTTCTTTCAAGGGCCAAGCGTTGTCCTAGGGTTAAGCGTTACCCTGAATTTTTCTTTTAAGGGCTAAAGCGTTGTCTAGGGGTTAAGCACTACCCTAAATTTTATTTTCAAGGGCTAAGTGTTTGCCCTAGGGTAAAGCGTTACCCTAAATTTTCTTTCAAGGGCTAAACGTTGTCCTAGGGTTAAGCATTACCCTAAATTTTATTTTCAAGGGCTAAGCGTTACCCTAAATTTTCTTTCAAGGGCTAAGCGTTGTCCTAGGGTTAAGCACTACCCTAAATTTTATTTTCAAGGGCTAAGCGTTACCCTAAATTTTCTTTCAAGGGCTAAGCGTTGTCCTAGGGTTAAGCGTTACCTAAATTTACTCTTTCAAGGGCTAAGCGTTGTCCTGTGGGTTAAGCGCTACCCTAAATTTTCTTTCAAGGGCTAAGCGTTGTCCTATGAGTTAAGCAGTACCCTAAATTTTATTTTCAAGGGCTAATCGTTGTCCTAGGGTTAAGCGTTACCTAAATTTACCTTTCAAGGGCTAAGCGTTGTCCTATGAGTTAAGCAGTACCCTAAATTTTATTTTCAAGGGGCTGGCGTTGTCCTAGGGTTAAGCGTTACCTAAATTTTCTTTCAAGGGCTAAGCGTTGCCCTATGGGTTAAGCGCTACAAATTGCTCTTTCAAGGGCTAAGCGTTGTCCTATGAGTTAAGCAGTACCCTAAATTTTATTTCCAAGGACTAAGCGTTGTCCTAGGGATTAGCGTTACCTAAATTTTCTTTCAAGGGCTAAAGCGTTGTTCTAGGGTTAAGCGTTACCCTAAATTTTTCTTTCAAGGGCTAAGTGTTTTCCTGGGGTTAAGCACTACCTAAATATTTATTTTTCAAGGGCTAAGCGTTTGGTTGGGTTAAAAGCGTTACCCCTAAATTTTCTTTCAAGGGCTAAGCGTTGTCTAAGGGTTAAGCACTACCTAAATATTTATTTTTCAAGGGCTAAGCGTTGTCCTAGGTTAAGCGTTGTCCTAGGGTTAAGCGTTACCCTAAATTTTCTTTCAAGGAGCTAGCGTTGGCCTAGGGTTAGCGTTACCTGAATTTTCTTTCAAGGGCTAAGCGTTGTCTAGGGTTAAAATTACCTCTAATTTTATTTTCAAGGGTTAAGCGTTTCCTAGGGTAAGCATTACCCTAAATTTTCTTTCAAGGGCTAAGCGTTGTCCTGTGGGTTAAGCGCTACCCTAAATTTTCTTTCCAAGGAGCTAAACGTTGTCCTAGGGTTAAGCGCTACCCTAAATTTATGAAACTAACTCGTTAACTTTTTAAAATTTTATCTCATGCTTGTTGAATCATTTTATCCGATATTTTTAAAAGTTTACAGGCTACTATTGCGTTATTCCTATTGAATCGAGTTACTATTACCACATTTTCAAACCAGCATGTTATCACCTTTCACTCCATACTGCTTTAACCTTTTATCATCCTTTACTCTGTCTTATGGATTTGGACTGGTCAAACTTTTTCTCCAAATCTTTAGAGGTAACATTTGTCCTATAGTTTTATGTGGTTTGGGTAAACCCTTTTTGCTGCAAAATTATGAGCCACGATTTGTTCACAGGTTATACGTTATGTTAGTAACCCACGCCATCACTATTTATTTATTTAGTTTTTAAAACCTCAAGCCCCTATTTGCATTTAAGCCCCGAATCTACATATGAGCTCGTGATATTCCATACATTCGAGCCCGCATTTTGCATATGCATTTGAGCCGGATATACATTCGGCATCTGTTTATTTTTCGAAGCATTCGATGCATGCTTTAGTTATTTATGCGAGCATAGAAGAAATATCAAGCTACGAATAATAACATTTCCCTACTATCTTAACAATAGTACTCCCTGTTTGTTTCATAATGCATTCTAAGTAAGTATTGATTAGTGCTACCCCATCCTTATCCAAGCCTCGTGTTGTCAACTTTTAGGGATCTCGTTAGGTCCTAAATCCCAGGAACTACACACGGCTGATTCTCGCGGCGGGCAGCGAGATATGTGGCGACTTGATACCAAAGTCTCAGCCACAACATCTTCACAGCCCCATCTTCTTTCATCATTCCCACTTGAAAATTTTTCCTTCGGTCGGACAAAAAGTGGCTACTAAGTCAACGTTCTTTGCTCAACAATTCATCCTTCATTCCCGAGCAAAGGAAGGGAGTAGAATTTATTGAAGCACCCAATTTTGACCTACTATTTTTATTTATACTGTAATATCTTTGCTTATATATGTATATATTTATTTATTTATTTTTATGCAAATATTCAACTTACTTTTGTATTTATAAAATAATTTATTATCATAATGTTGTGAAAATTATTTAAAGTTATATATATATGATTTGTATTAATTTTAATTTTCATATTAAATAATTATGTCATATATAATATATTTACGTATCAATATGCGCCTTTATTTTGAAATATATTCTTTACTTAATAAACTATTTATCTAATTTTACTAAATTTTACAAATTTACTTGACAAATAATATTACTCGATTTTATAAATTATTTATGTTAATAATATTATTTTATTTGATAACTTGATTTTATATTTTAGTCATTAAATTATTCATAAATATAATAACTTAATTATATGATATTTACATAAGTAAACTAAGATTTATGATTTTATTTATTAATAATAATATTTATGATTTTCTATAATTTAAATTATTTTATTAGTTATTATTAAATTACCTACAAATTAGTATATTTATTAATTTAATGGCGGCTAAATCCAATTTCATTCAATTTATTCTAAATTTAGCCATTTTTATTCAATTTCATTCAATTTATTTCAAATCTGTGGCAATTCTATTTAATTTATGTCAATTTTAGCCAATATTGATTAATTTTGGCTATTATTTAAATTCAATTCC
Organism: Datura stramonium; assembly: GCA_018107945.1. Classification (NCBI taxonomy): domain Eukaryota; kingdom Viridiplantae; phylum Streptophyta; class Magnoliopsida; order Solanales; family Solanaceae; genus Datura; species Datura stramonium. The sequence goes on from JACEIK010008203.1 coordinate 47,148, forward strand.
TAGCCAAATCCAATTTCAGATTTAATTCTACCCAATTGACCGACCCGCGACCGTGCTCCACCCAATCATGGCGAGCCAAGATCTAAGTTAATCTTAATAGTTCATTAATTTAATCTAGGATGGAAATCAAAACCCTACCCCACCTTCATATTTTAGCACACCCCCAAAACCTAAAAACATTTTCACTTTCTCCTTTTCCCCCTCTTCCTAACCTAACTTCGCCGACCTCCCTCATCTCCCTCTCTTCTCCTCCCCCTCTTCTCACCTGGGAAAACCATGAAGCAGTCCAAATAACCTCCCAGTGGCACCACCTCCTCCTCTCTTTTCTCTCCACCTCTGGCGACCCGGCAGTGTAGCCACAAGCAATGCACACCACCACCTTCAACCAGAAACCACCCGGACCTCCGTTAATACCCGATGCCAGACCTCCCTCTATTCCTGGCGTCGTCGGAAAGCCAACGTGAGCGCCGCTCTGCCAGGCCTCCCTCACACCATTCTCCTTCCACCACATGAAACACTCTAGCCGCCTCGCGACCGGCGAGAGACTTTGCTGCCAATCTCTCACCCAGCATGAACGCAGAAAAAACCGCAGAGCAGCCGCGCCCCGGACCTCCTATCTCCCTCTCCCTCGTCCCTCTCCAGCGCACTCTATACTCCAGCCACCCAGCCGCCGAACACCACCAAAACCCTCCATCTTCTCTGCCGGAAAACCAAAACTATGAAACAACAGCACTATAGTACTTCCTCCTTTTCCCTCCAAAGGCTGCACTGCAGGAAGTGAGCCCTCCATCTTCTCCATATCGAGACCAACAACTCGCGTGACCATTCACCCAATCCCTCTCTTTTTCTCTCCTCATGCATTTCCTCTTTTGTTTATTTACATTTACATATGTATTGTTTAAAGTCAAATTCATGTGAAGTTATTCTCAAATCCTCTCTAAACCTCACGATTCTTACTCGATTATGCTTATAGTGTTCAATTTCTTTTCTTATCTCTTTATGAGTTTTTAACTTAGCTTTAGTTCTATATTATGTCAAATATATTTACATGTCTTCCTGAAAATGTTGGTTTGTTCTTGATTCATATATGTTTAAATTGGTGTTTTGACAATTTTACTAGGATTCGTGGCAATATCACATTTAATTTTAGTGCTCCAATTAAGTTTGTTTTATCAATTCTATTGATGACTAAAATCTTGTATCTTGTGACATCTTAGTAAGGTATTAGTTTAGTAATTTTCTCTTTTGTTTGATTACAATCATGTTAAATAAAGAGAGAAAATGTTATTCTTTGTTAACATCTTGTTTCTCTTCTTTGAATTATCAAGGCGACTGGCAGATTATTGCTTATGATAAATTGTTTCAAATTATGCATGAGGTATTGTGACAATTATTGATTTTGGAAAAATCTTGACTAATGTGTGACCCCAATGCCATATGAGCAATTCTCCTTAAGGCTTTCCATACATATTTATATCATCTGGAAAAGACTCTTATATGTTTATCATGGTAAGATTGGACTCCTTCTAAAGAAACTTGTAGATGATTTTTCTTCTCTCTCCCTTCCCTTATTGATTAATATTTATTATTTCGTAATGATTCAATTTCATTATTTAAGGAAAACTCACTTTTGTTCTTTAACTATTTAATTTTAATAAATTATAAATTTCACGATAAATCTCCTTTTATTTTATTTATTTCTTCTCTAATTACACATTGGCCCATTATTTAGTGGTATGAATAATATATTTATACCTTTTTTGGCTTTCAGATACAATTATGGAAATTAGATAATTTATTTAAAATGACAGTACTCTTGTTCCTTTAATTCGCTTAATTTAAGGAAGAAGGTATTTTCTATGATTGACTATTTTTTCCTTTAATTAATTCGATTGTCTATTTGAGTATAGAATAATATGTCATTTGGTAGTAATATTGATTTATTTGGTTAAGTAAGGAAAGACTTCCTTTTATGAATATTATCATTATTTCATTCCCCCATAATTTCTCAAAAGCGGATGGAAAGCTTTCTCTACTATGAATCCATCCTTCTCTTTTCTTTTGAGAATTTCAGAACACGTAAAAAAGAGCTTTTGGTGAAAGACTGCAATACTTGATTTCAAAAGATATTACTCTATTTTTATACTTCTCTCCATTTCGACACGAGAACCTTGCTCAGGATCGAATCCTCCTTCAAAAAATTTATCGTTAGCTTGCTTCTTGCATTATTTAACGGTTGAAAACGAAGAGTCTGCGGGATGAATTTATAATTCAGCTAGTTTATTCTCTATACGTGATGTATTTATTTTTCTGTCGATATGTAATAATGTAAACAAACACTTTTCAATAGTGAAAAGGGGATATTTTAAAGAAGTAGAGTTTATTTTGTTGCTTACTTAGATCTTTCCTTCTTTTAATCTTTTGTTTAAATTGCCTTTTCACAAAAAATTATTTTGTTATATTTTGATTGAAATTATTGCTTTTTTTAATAAAAATGCTATCTCTTAACCTATAGTTAATGGGAAAGCAAAAGGAATTATGAGGTCTAATTCCTAACATTTTAAACAAAGATCCTTTTTTCGAAAATCATATCAACCGAAGGTTTTAAAAATTATCATGTGTATTTATATAAATATTATTACGTGTTTATATTTTAAATTTTAAGTCTTTATTTAAGTGTATGATATTAAATTTTTTTGTATCTTATTCTATTATTATCTTTATTTTAACTTAAAGACGACCTCCATTTAATTCGTTGCTAAGGTTGAAGTTTCACGATTCCCATATCGTGGTATCATCCCTATAAAACCTTGAAACATTTCCAAACTTTTAAACAATCTTTTAATGCATTTTAGATTGTTTATAAATTTATTTCTAACCTTTTCTTTGCTCTTTTGGAAGTTAAAGTTCATGCTATCATGAACTCAAGTTTTGGTATTTTTTTTTGATACTAGTTCCAACGTGTTCCTTCTCGCTAGTCTAAAATCTAGTTGATTAATTAGTAAAATATCTTTAAAATAATGGGCGACCTAATGACTTTATCACTTAAGTTTCATATCATTTAGTATAACAATCTAAGTTGGGCGTTTATTTGCTTAAAATAGGATTTTTATTTTCTTAAATTTCATCACTTAGTTTACCAAGTTTATCCTTTCTTTTATGAAAGTTTGTTTGATTATAAATACATTAGTTTTTAAAAATTAAATAATTGACCTTTTGTTTAATCACTTAGCGTTTTTAGGCTTAATAATTCATTAACCTTATTTGCTCGCTTAGTAATTCTCCATTTCATGAATCCGGTAGGGAAACCACATTTGTGGACCTCGAGGTGCCTAACACCTTACTTTCGAGGTAATTTAAGCTATAGCAACTACGGTGACCTAGGTAAATAAAATAGACCTTAGCTTAGAATGGTGTCACGCACCTTAATTCGTTAGGTGGCGACTCTCTTTCTTTTCAGCCCTTGGGGAAAATGCATGTTTGGAGTCCCACTTTCCGCGAAGAAAATGGGGCGCGACACTCTGACTCCGCCTTATTATTCAATGGCCAATAACTTCCCTCTTGGAACAAGTCCTAAATTGTACTAAGTTAGAATCTCACAGTGTCACCATTCCTTTACCTCTATAAGCGGTGGTGATATTGAAACATTCTAGGTCACAACCTCACTATCTCTTAAGCTGTCGGCCGTGTCTTTTCTCGACATTCAGCGGTGGTCCCATACTCTACCAATTAGCCTTTAGATTGGAAGTGATTCTTTTTCCTTCCAGAGTTAAGTACTCGTGCCTTCCACTCTTTGCTCCTTAGAATGAGCTCTGGGGTTCGTGCCTTACGCTATGTTGTCAATGATTTCTTGACCAAGTCTGACCTGTATCCCTTTGACCCACACTCGGGCCCATTTCATTTATATGATCTCATCCTTGGGCATAGCAAACTAGAGGTCATAGCCATTACCTTGATGATATGCCCTACCGTCATTAGCATAATACGTCGGAATCGGTCTATTTCGACTGAACTTTACTATTGTTGGGGTTTATCACTTGTGGGGCCTCACGTGCTGAGTACTGCGCGGTCTTATTTGCTCTCTGATGTACTACCTAAAGGTCTAAATAACTTATTTAAACACTAGGGGTCTTAACCATTTCCTTACCCTCCTCGAAGTCAATATTCTCGCCTCCTTTACTCTTTATTAAGGGCAACATGGTAGTACTACTTACGATTTGTTGTCTTGAAGAATAAAATGGAAGGTGGGGAAGTGACTCTATCGTTTTATACCAGGGTTAGGGCGTGAATTTTGTAGCAACTCTAGAGGTGGGAGTCTGGACCTTACATGACCATTTGTATGTTCGGGTGGTCCAACCTTAACTCTTGCCCTGTCTAATTCTACATGTCTAGTAGGTAGCCAACTGTATGTATGCTATTCACATCTTGTTCCAAGGATGAAGAGAGTTGGGGATGATGCTGACATATCTGTTGCCTTAGGAAGTTTTGGTGCCTCGGGAGGATAGTGGGGAAATGTAAAAGACGTGCGGTTACGCATTTAGGTGACTAGTCTCCCAATTGTGGCACTTCACGGCAATGCCTCCTCCTGCTTTGTTGTAGTCATCTCGCAGTTTGGATGGAGTCTGACTTATATCGAACATTATTTTATACCCCATTTTTAACCAAGTCAAATAGTGTACAACATATTGATGATTCCTAAATTAAATAACCCAGGAGTCACCACCTAATTGTTTACGATGAATTGGGAAACCTAAAATGATTAAAGTTAAACTCCATTTTAAGGTCTACTTATTTAAAGATTCTAGATAAGGATTCAATTAATCTAAAGGGGAGGTGTTAAGCACATACAAGATCCATTAAAAATAGTTAACCTACCGAACTTAAATTAATGAATTAAGGCTAAGTGTGAAAGTGTAAAAGAGTTATATATAAATGTTAGGTGTGAGTTAACTTCAAAAAATGAGTCTTTCACAATTCTTGTTGAAAAGGGACAAAACTAAAATGGTTTTGAAGTCATAAACCTTATTTTTGGTTAAAAAAGAAAGAAAGTTTGAGTTAGTGACCTAAAGACCCATTTACCTCCAAAAAAAAATAGATTTGCTGAAAAAAGAAAAAAATGGTTGCTTTGTAAAGTAAATTATTTTTTATGCAAAGAAGCATTTACTGAACTCTATTATGCCCCATATGAAGAGTAAAGATCCATTATTAACTTGAAGCAAATCCTTAAATAAAGCTTAGCTATAAACTATAAAGTAAATTGCAATGGTTAGGAAAAGAACTTAAATGATTAAATATAATCTTATTTATTAATCTACGTTAATTGTAGTTACTAACAGATAATTGAAAGTAAGTTTTAAACCACATAAGTAAATATAGACAAATAAACCAACACAACAAAAACAAATCACTGGAAGATTTTGTCGGTTTGACGACTCATGTGCAAACAAAAAATGGGGAAGATGTAGTGGACAACTTGCATTAAGACTCAAATTTCGCCTCGCCCTCTTTAATTCCTCTGTTCAAACGCACTTTTGGGAGGAAGTGAGGGAAATAAAGACGAGGAATGAAGAGAAAATGCAGGTTCCTTAGTCCAGCAACGACATCGAGTCTTGAAATAAAACTCAAGGTGCTCCTATATGTTATGCAAAGAACAAAGAGAAGAAAGTAAGAAATGAGTTAGAGAGGAACATGTGTTTCAAAAAATATTAAAATAAGACAAGGAATACATGATTCCCGAGCTCATATTAGAACAAGTATTTATAAATGTCATAGTAACCAAAAACACAACAATCTAACTCTTGCTGATAGAAGGTTCTTAAGTAATATCCGATGTTAAAAAAATGAATATATACCTATGATTCATGCTAAAGGAACATGTTCAAAGATTCCAACATTAAAATTGGACATAGGATCTTTCTAAACATCATGCTTTCTACACTTAAAGGGAGAGATTTCTTAAGATAGATTTTTGATGTTCAAGCAATACTAAAGCATGATTTATAGTATAGTACTTAAACTTTAATCAAGGGCATAACGGTTATTATATTCCAAACACTAGTTTATTGCAAAGATATATCCAGAAGTTCGAAAGAGTAGTTTGCCACATGGTTAATTACCGAAAGATATATCTGAATATAATAGGACCTTAAAACATAAATTTTCTTAGTGCACAGAGAATTTTAACAAAAGTAAAATAATCAGAATAGGATTGGATTTTTTTATATCTTGTGGTGCAGTGAACTAGGGGAGTCGTCAGCCTCAAATCTACTCTCTCATCACGAACAAATTCAAAGCCTTTGAGACACCTTTGTCGTTGTTCAGCAGATTCAAAAAGAGAGATGAGGACTCCCTTTAAAGAGTTGTCAGTAAACAGTAAAGTTTGAGGAGTAAACTGATGGCTGAGTGCATAGACCCCTCTGTGATATTGTTCTTATGAGTATTCCCCGCCCCTTGTTGGCTAAGACTTAGTGAATATTTATAGGCAGAATTGAACTCTAGGCGGCAAGATTTCAAAATCACTTAAGAGTCACATGTTGAGGTTTGATTTCAAATCAATCGTTGATTTGAGAAGAAAACAAACCCGTGACGAATTTTCAAAGTCCAGTAGTCAAATAACCATTTATGTGTAAAGGGTCCCAGACAAACTGGTTTGAAGAAGAAAAATTGTCTTTTTAAGACTTTTAATTTAATAACTAGTATAATATATATTATACAATATTGATTCACAATTACATTGCAAAGTAAAGTATTAATATTACAAAATATCATTATTGATTTAAAATATATGTACATATGAATATAATTAATTTAATAAGTCTGAAACTTGAAATAAAATAATGACAATCGATTTTAAAAGAAAAAGATAATAAAATAATAATAGTAATTTTGATAATAAAATATAAATTTTATGAATCGTAAAAATAATAATACTATAGAAATAAAAATTAAAGTATATAATAAGAAACAATAGATAGTAACGACAAAGATAGTGACGGAAATAGTAGTGAAATATAAAGTGTTTGACTTATTAATAATTTAGAAGCTCACGGGAATAAATATGAAGAAAGGAGGGACAAGAATTGGGTGTCAGGTTATCCTAGACAGAAATAATAGCAGCTTAGGGGCTCAGCCTATACAGCTTTCAGCTCTGGCCACGATCACGAGAAAAATGAGGGTAACCATACTATCGTACCTCGTAGCCTCCTGCCTTTAGTATGTAGTGCTAACATATTTATAATAAGACTCTACTAGACACGCCTCCTTGGAGGCGTGTCATCTAGCCCACAGCGGGCAACGGCTTCGGCTAAGTAACCACAGGGGGTCATGAGGGGCTCTAACTAAGGGCAACCCACCGGCGCTATACTAAAGTCTCCACCCTAGCCACCCAAAGGGCGTATCTAGCCTTGAGCCTAACGCGACTCTTGATGCCTATAGAATAATCTGTGTGCTAGCGGGTATACCCGTGCATCTTTTTACAGTGGGAGGATCTTGATGGTGATCATAATCTCCAACGGTACGGAATTTGGATAAGGCGAGGTATGGGTGGCTAACTGATAAATACGGATGTCCTACTTGGACAATTATAACTCATAGGAAACTGTGGGGTCACAGATGACTAATCACTTGGTTCCTTTACTTGGAATGGCCTTAAAGGTACACTCTTGGTCGGATATATACGGTCATTATTTTAATCTCCCAAGACAGCGATGACGGTGCTTAGCTAGGAGATGATGTGTAATAGCCGAATCTAGTCCTTAGATTTTAATTTGGCTTGTTTAGATCTTATATGGCTTTCTCTGGGCAATTCCTAATCTCATAGATAAGTTTATTTAAGTATAGCCACTCACAACACGTACCCTACTCATCTTATAGGGATAGGAGTACAGGACGTGGACCACGCCTCTAGCATAATAAGGTCCCTTCCTTGGGAGGTACCCATGGGTTTTATCTGACACAGACTGACGAGGAGATGGTTTTTCTGGGGAAACCTTTACATGGCGAGTACTAAGTCAACTAGAACTAATAATCACTGACAGCGGCTAACTAGGTAGCCGGGCCGTCACTCAATCACTAGACAACCTGTGCCGCTGACCCTAAGTTTGTCATCTGTCTAAATTCCTTGCCCAGGGTAAAGAAAGGTACACCAATAGCCTATGGGCGTGCTTTCCTAGCTATAGAAGTGTCAAGTGATGATTATACCGCTCGAAAATTTTGCGGCTATCAGCACATTCAACACTAACTCGGGTCCAATAACTATCCACAAACTCCTGAATCTAGGCACAGGTATTAAAACATACAGTGCCACTAATACAATGAAGCTGGAGGATAGGCAGGTTTCGGTAATGCTTCTGGGGGTGTCACACAGCACATCCTTTCCCGATGAGGGATAAACATCATCTCTGATACAATATCGTATTCTACTTGACTAACCACCACATGAATATATTCATAGTCTGAAGCATTTCAGCCACAACAAGTCTAATCACAATCTACGATAACGACTAAGGCGTAATACGTATATGTATATACTCTCTATCAAGCTGGCATCAACTAATTACAATGCTCTGGAATCATGGTGTTGCTTTAGAGGCATAAGTCATATCACTATACAGCTGAGAATAACTTGCCGAAGGATAAACCTTATATACCTTGATTATGCGTTTCTCAAATAACCATCGGGTTTCAACTCGTATTCAGCTGCTCACTCCCAACTGTAGCTTTAATACTGAAAGAATGGGTTTAATTTTAATACTAAAATCGGCAAAATCGGAAACTTTTAACACTAATAGCAATTATAATTCAATCACGTAAAACACAACGAAAACCTATAATTTTCGAGTTCAACAGGGAGAAATGCTTACTTAGTTTGTGATAACGAGGAATCAATTTGGGAAATTCTGACAACTTTTGCTTTGCGGTGGAGTTCCAATTTGCGAGCGAATTTGAGAAAATAACTCAGTAGTAATGCTCCTGAGGTGAGCTCGATACCTAAAGTTAATTTGAGTTTGGACGGAGTGTTTGATAGTGTAATCAGACGAAAAACCCGCGGAGATTCGCATTTCTTTTCACCTCTAGCTGAGGCCTCTTGTTGGAAATGGTTTAAGAAATAAAGGAGGGGCTTTATATAATGCTTGGGTGGTGGCATGAGGGTGTGCGGAGCGCCTCCCGCCAGCGTTGCCACTAGGGCGTGACACTTTACCAGCCCAATGCGGAGGAGGGAGTTCCGGCAGCGCCAGCCCCTAGCGGCCTGCCTTCGACCTCTTTCCTCTTGCTTACTCGATTCCGTGCTCGTCCGTTCACCCACAAACCTTTTTTCGGTAGTGCGTCGTGCTCAAAGGCTTCTCTACATACGTACGTACGCATACGTACGCAGTAAAAACTTACCAGGGTGTAACACAAGATATGTCATAAGTTTGCAGAAAGATTGCAAGAACTCATTCTCATCGTCTGAGTAAGAATAGTTGCAGAACTTTCTTATATCCTTGTTTAGAGAGTGGCAAAATGGGCTTGGCCCTTGAGGCCAGCAATCTAATCCACTATTAGGGTAGAGTATGTTACAATTTTTAAGCCCATTTAAATTTAAACTTATAAGTCTAACCCAAGTCAGCTCATGGTTCTTGAGGCTGAGTCGATGCTAGAGTGGGGCTAGCCTTTGTGCCAAAATACTATTTAATTTAACTTAAAATTTTAAAGGAAGATTACGGAAAAATAAAGTAAAAACTAAGAATAATGATTACCGAATAAGTCTTAATACCTTACATATTATTTTTACTCATTTAAGCGTTAGAAATTCTAGTCACCAAGTCTAGAAGTTGAACTCATGATCGTTGTTGATTTAAACATAAGAATTTTAAAAAAATTATGAAAAGAGTAAAATTAGAAAGCATTGATTACCTAATATGTGTTATTATCTTACATAATACTTTACATTTAACATTAAATTTCCTGATCACCAAGTGTAAAGATACATAACCATCATGAAAATATTCAAACACTTATTGCAACTCGAGGTGGTTTGCACAACTTTATCAAATTTAAAAGTGATAATATTTTTAAGTGAATTTAAATATTATTAAATTTGATATATATATATATATATATATATAATTATTTGATAATATTTATGTCACTCCCCGCCTTGGGAGTATAGTGGCACACAATTGCCCTATTAGGACAATTTGCAAACTCACAGAGCCTAAGCACATCAGTGCTGGAAGTGGAAGCTCTACATCTCGATTCCCTAGAATCAGATATGCTTGAGTTTATCATCTGACCTGCGGCCCGTGGGCCTATAGCCCTTTGTACTATAACTTCAGCTAACCAGAATCATACTTATGTAGGGGAAACCTATGTAGGCCGACAAGGCCACCATCTTTGGCTCTAGTTATCTACAACTCAATATAATGAATGCGAACATCTACTTAGTAGGCAAGGTCACCACTACTATATGAATCTGACCCCCATATGGCCAACACAATCAACAACACTAAACAGCTAAACAAACGTACGGCCCCACACACAGTTGGCACAACTAACCACGGGGAGATATATGGCCACACAATCGCAAGCCTACATGAATCTTGCGATAAAATGGTCGGGACGGGGCCCAAACCACACCATCTTTGTACAACAAAGAAAAATAGACCTCTAGTTTGTCTAGCTACGGATGACGGGAGGGTGATGACTCCAATGGTATGTTTGGAATCACGAGGATGACTCCTCGTCTATGAGTACACAACGACCCAAATGTCACGGCGCCCTAAACGGCGTCATTTCCATAGTACCAGTATGCAAAGCAAGCTGAGTCTCAGCGCATATAAACAACATAACTAGAAACTACGAGCGATAGAGATATACGGCCCCATGCAGTGAGTAGAATGCGAAACGGGCTTTTCTGTGCGGGGATAAGGCGGGAGCATGCACAATCAGGCGTGACCTCTAGCTGTCTATTAGCTAATAAATAACATATATATACATATACATAACAAGCAAGGACCAATACCGGCTCCATAAGCCGGAAGGTGCCAGCCAACAAACAATTTATATACCCCTACCCGAGTCAAAATCATCCAAAAATAAATCACTCCCACTGATACACTAACTGCAGGCACCTCTGCAGTGCACTGGGTGCCAGGCTCGGGCTATGGCCTCCCGATATAAATAGCGTATGCGAGCCACAAGGGACTCCTATCACCCATAAGCCCAGTAAGCTGTAAGCTGGCGTATGCAGTATACGCCAATCTCTGTTCCACTGAGCAAGCGCTGCTTAGTCGCTGTCTTTACTATCTTGATCGACTGATATGGGAATGCTCCATCCCGTCTGCGTCCTCTGGTGGGCATGCAGCTCCCCTTGGAGTGACGTTCCCACCCTCACGGTGGGTGGGGCATGAATTACTTACCGGGGGGCGGCGAGGACGCTCAAGCGATTGCCCTCATAACACAAACAAGTCTCAACAATCAATAATCACATATAGCGAACATGTTTGAGCCGAAAATACTATTTGTATTATGATTTCTCATTACGAACTCTTTTACGTATTATGCTTGATTCTCATCTTGAATTATCTTTGTATGGGATATCCATGCGGAGTATGCAGCTATACGTATACGAGATATTATCGGCTAATACGACTATACTATGTACGGGATATTATCGAGTATTTGATATTACTTTACTACTTTTATTACGAACATATATCATAATATTACAAACATGCTTGCTAAATTCAAAGCTCATAGCTTGCTAAACTCATACGGACTCAATTCTTGACTTAAGATTCTTTCTTCTATATATCACGCTATCTACTGTCTTGGATACTAACTTGCCGAAGGGAATTAGCTTTACATACCTTCACTTTGGATTTCGGAGCTAACTTGGTAGCTTCGGTCGATACTTCATCTATTTCTCCCATTTGCATTCCTTATATATATATATATATATATCAATTAGAACTAAATACACTAATATTCTGGAAGAAAACATCACATTCGATATATATATAGCCCCAAACTTTGGCTTATCGAAACGGTCGAAAACTCGCTATTTCTCGAAAGTCATGAAAGGGAGAAATACTCATCTTAGAGCTAGGAGTATGTTGACACTAATTTGGAGCAATTCCACTTACCTTAGCTCGGTAGCACGACGATTGCGGCCGAATTTCACGAAACTAAACCACGTGCAGGAATGCTCCTTGCTGCTAAATACTTTGGTATAAAGTTAATTCGAGTTTGGACCGTATTTGTTAATCGGAAGGGGTATCAAACGCCCTCGTTCTCCTCTGTTTCTCTCGTGCTCTCTGGAAATTATGGAAACTTATGAAATAAAACGAAGTTGGGGGCATATATATAATTGGGACCTATAGAGGTAGCATTCACGGAATGCGATTTATAAATCCACATTCTTATAAATTAGCATTTTTGCCTTACGGCTGGCGCCCGACAGCGCTTGTCGATCTTTCCAGGGCCTTTTCTAGCATGTATGGCATTCTAAAACTCTTAACCAACATGTGAATAGGCCATCTACATCAATCAAGAATTTACGGGGTGTAACAATTTAACTAATTAAATTTTCATATGGATATAGGCAGAGATGAAATGTTAATTAAGATAATTTTATCAATGGATTTAAATATGTTCGATGATTTGTTGGTATTGAATATGTTATAAATTCTCATAAAATTTATGTACTTTGATATAATCATATGTTAAAAATATTAACAAATTGTACTCATACCTACTAAGTTTCAAATCTATATTAAAATGAAATTTTCTTATTAAAAAAATCAAAAAAACAAGAGTTAGCCCGCCTCGGCCCGCGGTCTTTTATGTCTCGTTGGATGCCATTTAAAGCCCTTTAAAATGAAGGACTGACTCATCCTAGCCTATTAAATTTCTTGGCCCGCGAGGGCTTGAACTAGGTTAGGCTGGGCTAGCCCGTTTTGAGAGTTATTTTTTTAATTTACAATTTAAAAATATACAACTTTTATATTAGAATATTTAATATAAATAATAAGCAAACTTTCACGTTCACATTATGGGAAGAGCCTATTATTGAGGACGAAGAAAGGCAATTGCTTATGCAATTTCAGAACATTCAATTATCTTTATCGGACGTATTGGTATATCGAAATACAACGATAAACTATGAATAATATTATCATTTACATAAAAGCAAGATAAAATTTTACTTTTTGAAATAAAATATTACTAAGATTAATTTTATATTACTAGTGTAAAAATTATTTAATTTCTTAAATGAAAATATTATTATTATAATAAATGTAGGTACTAATCTCTAACAATCTAAAATCTAATAATAAGTAATAAATTAGGTTCTATTTCAACACGGAATCCGATTTTGAAGGGGGAGATCCTATAGAGATCCTATCCCAATTTTGCTTTTCGACCCATAACTAAAAGCCCACTTTCTTACGATTACGAGGTTTATTCGAATATGAAATCCAATCTTGGAAATACAGCATCACTTTTTTACTACCCGAGTTTACGATACATTTATAATCGAGAAATCTCTCTGGCATGAGTCTTTATCAAGAACAATTGGCGATCTGAATTTCTTTGGTGTATAGAGTGCGTTGTAGTAAAGACAAGATACACTTGGACCAAAAACCCGTGCTCAAAAATTTTTATTTTCGAACACGAGGTTTGTCAGTAAAAAAAATTAAATGGATTCAAGTAGAGTTTTCTCGAACGTATCAATAAGCTAGACCCATACTTTGAGTTGTTTCATGCCATAAATAAACTCGGACACTCAAGAAATCCGTTGGACAGGCGGATTACGCTCTCTTACAACAAAATTTAACACAACGTATAGATTGATCTACCTTTTCATAGTGAATACAGAAAGTTTTTACTATCACAACATTCATGACATGTCTAATTTCTTCTGATTATTAATAATCTAAAGTAATAAATTTTCCCTTCAACCAAGATTGCAAAAATAAGAGATGCTGACTCTTTCACCACGGGGGAGCACATCTCAATCTGAATGTTTTATATCTGTTATTTTGATGGATGGAAAAATGGTATCGGTGCAAATATTTAATCACAATAGGATGTTAGTATAAATTATATTCGCAACATTCATAATTTCTATCAATATTTATTTTTATAAAAATATAATGATTGGTTTTACTCTTTTTTTCTTTTTTGCATGGGGGCCTCCTTCTCTGCTTTGGCAGTAAAAATATCAATTTCAAATAAACTCAAAAAGTTTATATTTTTTAATGTGTCCAAATTGTGGACAAGAAGTGAAAAATCAACAAGAAGGAAAATTCAATGTATGAATTGTAAACAATAAAATCTTTGATTCCTATACTTTCTGTTCTAATTTTATAAGCATATCCAAACACAATGTATTACCAATAATTTTTCTTTTCATAAAAAATATTAATCTTTTAGACATATACAACTACAATAGCCAATTTGATGTTAATCTTGAAGACGTCTTTTTGGCTCATTAATAATTGAATAATTATGAAGCAGAGAAGGGAAAAGTTATTATTTACCTACCGAGAGATTTACAATCTTGTTTTTCAGCTGGTAAAAATTCTACACCCAAATGAATTTATTACGTTCGATTTATAATTGAACTAGCAAGAATTTTAAAATATATTTTTCTGGAGGAATGAGTCAAAGCTAATGCAAAATATCCAAATCAAGTTGAATCAGAACTTTTCAAAATTCAAGTAAAGAAATCATTCTTTCACACTTTTAGATCAACATTTAAAAAGCTTTACATATTATCATGTACTGAAAAGGCAAATATGTTGTGTTCTTCCCCTGCACCATCCATAATTACTATCAAGGAAGGCAGCAAGAGCCAAAAGATGAAGAGAGTGAGAGTAACAACGACAAGACGCTGACTGGCCGGAAGCAAACAAAATGGAGCAATAGCTTCAGCAAAAAAATAAAAAATAAAGGTCTGCAAAAATCCTCTTCTCTTATATATACTATAAATTCAATTACAATTATTTTTTTAATCTTCAAATATATTGTCTGTTTACTTTCATTTTTTTCTTTGATAAATATATTTGCAAGATTAACAAAGTTTCTGTTGTAATCACTTTTGTATTGTATGAAACAAAGATGTCAAATAAAAGGTAATTAATATAAAGTTTTTAGTTTTCAAGATTTCTAATTTTTTAAAATAATTTGATCACACATAAATTGACAACTTTTCTTACATATAAACAGTTCTTTTGCAGAAAATGAACTTCCTATTAAAGCTTGCTTTTGAGATTTACATCTGGATATTCCAGCAATACTGTCATGAAATAAGGTAACAAAATAAGGCTTTCAATCATCCTCGGTTCCAGCTAAATTTTACTCTTCTGTAGCGTAAAGTCAGAAAGCAACTAAATTTTATATCAAATGATTCATATAATATTAGTATGTTTTCATCCTTGCTAAGTTAATAATACAATACTCCTGCTTCTTATGAGTTATTTTTATACATGTGTGCTTTGAATTATGACCTCTTTGCATTGATCATGACGTGTGAAATTATGTATAACAAATATTTAGAACTAGTTTCTCGAGGAATTGTTATCTCAGTTTGAAGAAAAGCTATCTTCAAAGTTTTTTATTTTGCATGTTCTGGTCATAGTAGTTAGCTTTCAACTCGATCTGAAGAAAAGTCCGAAATCTTTGTTTCAAAATTTGCAACCAAGTGTTTTGTTTTGAATATTCTGTATGTTGTTATCATTTTCTTTTCAATTAAGTTATTTTTTGTTTATTAGTTTTTCGATTGAATATGCTAATGGTCATATTTATGAAACGGCGTCTTTCTTCTTTTTAAAGGGTCTTTTAATTAAAGCAACTCGGCTAAGTGTATTTTTCTTTGTTTTTCCAAATATGCATGATGCATGTGTTTCATCTATTTTAAAATAAAAAAATTTAAAGTATGATCTTCGCAATTTCATCCAAGTTATTTTTATTGCATATGTTAGCTATTTCTTAATATTAAACGAATTGAAGTTAAGATGTTCACTCTAACTCTATGCTATATTTCGCAGTATTAATATCATGTTGAAATGAACTTTACGGCGAACAAAATTCTAATTCTTCTATCTCGAGTTTTAATTGCAGAATCCCTCCTTGAAGGAAACTGTTGCGCGAATTAAAAAAAATGTATTCTCTGATTTACCAGTACCGTTATTTAGTAGATCAAAAAATAATAAATTTAATCTTTAATACATGACATTATCTAATATGTTAGATCCATTTTAGTTGGAATATATAGCTGCACAACTTTGAAAGCACAGATTTTTAAAGTTGAAAGTTGCTAAAGATGGAAAGGGTATACTGCATACGAATAAAATAGGTAATTTTTTCACTAATCTGAAATCCTACATGAAGTTTCAATTTCTTTCAATCTCCATCTATTTTACCATGTATACTGAGGTCCCAAAATAAATATTGCTATTAGTCTCAACTCATTGATAAAAAATATTTCAAGAACAAAACATTATCTCTCACGTCACTAGTATTCGGCTTGATAATCTTCTAAGGGCTTGTTGAAGGTGTAACATGAAAAAGAGCAGTTTAGTCATTAGCTAATTAGTTAGTTAATAAGTAGTTAGTAGTTAGTTAAGAAGTTAGAACAAGTAGGATTGGTTAGAGTTAGTTATGGATTGAAGTGTATATATAATGATCTGATTCATTCATTCTTGTACAAGTTTAATATTTTCAATATACAAGTTTTCTCTCTACATTTCACTCCTCTAACTACCACTATCTTTTCTCTACTTCTTCATCTTCTCTAACTCTCTTCTCTCTTCATTACAATCTTCAACTAACATATTTCCTGTCTCTTGTTTTCTTTTTTCCTTTTCTTCTCTTGTTTCAATCTCAACATGGTATCGAGGCGATTGCCTGTCTGCAACGGATCGATCCAAATATTTGTCAATCTTGTTTGAAGTTCTTGAAGATCAAAAAATGGCATGGCGAAGGAACAAACGGTGGGGTTAGTGCAGCATAGGATGAGGAGGCGCAGGGCAAAGATTGGTAGTGGGAACCTGCTCATCTCTCTATCTTGCCCCTCGTGATACTAGGTGGGATTCATTGATTTCCTTTGACTATTTTGGAGCAGGACAATTATTCATTATGGAAGGTCCATAAATTTATCTTCTTGACAGGAATAAGCTAGGATTAGTGGATTGTTCTCGGAAGAAAAGAGAGGTTTTAATGAAATTTGAGTTGTAGTGGGAGAGATGCAATGCGGTGGTGCTTTCTTGATTTGACAGTTCAAAGAGTTTGATTAGGTGTATATCCTTTGTTTCGTGCAGGAGGATCTAGGAGAAGATTTGACGGGGTGGATGGTTCGGGCATTTCAATCTACAGGAAAGTTACAACATGTGGTAGGTACCTCAGCTGTCTCTAGTTATTTCACAGACTCAAGATCTTGTGGGATGAAATTGATCTTGCCCAGATCTTTTGTCCCTAAACGTAACTATGAGAGATCAAAGGAATTCTTGGTTCATGTACAGTCGAAGAGCATGGAGTTTCTAATGGGCTAAATGATACTTTTGTTCGGGCTAGAAGTCAAATTTTACTCTGTCCCTTTACCTAGTGTGAACCAAGCCTATTCCATGCCTTAAGGTGATGAAAACCAAAGGGCATGAGGATGGAAAGAGTGTATTAGGAGCAGGTCCTTCACCAAATCTTTGGGTATTATGAGTCAACTTTGTATAGTACTTCAAGAAATGGAAATGGCTACTATGTAGGTAGTACTTCAAGGGTCAAGAAAAGTGGTGGTAGTCTCTTACGTTCAAGGGTCAAGAAAAGTGGTGGTAGTCTCTTCTGTGAGTTCTGTAAACTAAGGAACCATACAAGAGAAAATTGTTACAAACTAATAGGCTATCCATCATATAAATTCAAGAAAAGAGGAGGAGTGTCTGCTTCAAATGCTGCAGTCTCTAAGAATGATCAGGCCAAAGTTGAGAACATCTCAGTCTTAGGACAAGAAGGTCAAATGGTTCAACCTTGTTTCTTCACATAAGAGCAGTATAATCAGATAGTGCAAATGCTATATGCTACAAACAGTGCTACAAATACAGATTTAGTCAATGTTGCAGGTATGAATACTGCACTTGTTTCAGTTAGTAGTAAGAAAAATTGGATTGTTGATACAGGAGCTACAAATCACATGGTAGATGATTCAAGACTGCTTACAAAAGTTATTAAATTGGATACAAACAAGTCTAGGAAAGTTTTCTTATCTACTGGAGATGTGGTATTTGTAACACATATGGGATCTAG
>JACEIK010008204.1:50995-65425 GCA_018107945.1 Datura stramonium
ATTTTTATTCTTAATCATGAACGCAAATCACAACCTTGCAACTATGAGAGGCTAAAACCTCCATAGCTAGGGTTGTGGGAACCATGGTGAATTAACAAGCAAGGGTTACAAAGTGATCTTAAGACCAATACAAACACTTTTATTGTTACAACGGAAGTGCATGAATTATTTACTTGCTTTGGTCCAAGAGGTAGAGATTAGGAAAAAAGAATTACAACAGAGCCTTGATCTTGATGATCATTGTATTAACTTGAGTGTTTGTAGCAAGATAGTTAAATCTGGAACTTAGTTATAATGGACAGTTTGAAACCGCTCATGAGACTTGGTCGAGTGATTGAGTATAGTCATTCAATAGGGACTGGTCGATCATTTGAATGAACCTAAGTTATCAATTTTATAAGTAAGTATTGGTGATAATCACAAATGTATACCCGAGGCAATTATGAACCCATAGGGAACACAAACACTAGTTATCTTTTGATACTGACTTAACATCAAAATTTTGATATATGCTTTTATTATTGATTTTCTTTAGAATCCCCTTATTTTGAAGTAACTACCTTAAAAGTTCAGGTACCAGCTATAATCCAGTCTCCCTATTCCCTGTGGGTTCTACCCCAACCTCTAGTTTGGTTCTTTATTGACAACATTCACTAGTCACATCAGTAAGAGGTGTTGTTTGAGCATTATCAAAAAGTGGCGCCACTGCCGGGGAATATGGCTAAAACTAGGTTATTAGCTTGTAATTAACTTTTTGGTAGCTATTTCTTTAAGTTTATTTTTGTGTTTTTGATACCCATAGGTTGTTCTCCGGTGAATGCCAAGCACTCGGAGTAGAGGAGATCCGCTCGTTCCATTAAATTCAGAAATTGAAAGAGCACTGCGTAACATGAAAAATCATGAGCAAAGAGAGGCCCGCATAGCTAAAGAAGCTAGGCAAGCCTAGCTAGCTCAACAAGTTGTTCCATTAAATCTATA
This sequence comes from Datura stramonium, assembly GCA_018107945.1. Classification (NCBI taxonomy): domain Eukaryota; kingdom Viridiplantae; phylum Streptophyta; class Magnoliopsida; order Solanales; family Solanaceae; genus Datura; species Datura stramonium. The sequence continues at coordinate 51,974 of JACEIK010008204.1, forward strand.
AATTGAAAGAGCACTGCATAACATGGAAAATCATGAGCAAAGAGAGGCCCGTATAGCTGAAGAAGCTAGGCAAGCCGAGCTAGCTCGACAAGCTGCACTACAACATGTGGAAGATGAAAGAGATGAAGTGGTAAATGCTGGTAGACAATGGAGGGGCAACAGAGCTCATAGATTTTCCCATTAGTACTTTGATGATGATGATGACCCAGATATTGATGAAGTCGGTTCAACTGGAGCAATTGTGCCACCACCACTGCCCGCTGGGAAAAAATTTCAAATTACAAGAACCATAATACAGTTGCTAAATATGAAAGGGGTGTTTAGTGGTCACGCAGCGGATGATGCCAACCTGCACCTAATGGACTTCATAGGAATATGCAAGGCGTACAGGATTCCCGGAGTAAGCCAAGATGCAATACAGCTCACACTCTTCAATTTTTCTATATCAGGGGAAGCTACTTTGTGGTTATCAGAGTTTCCAAACAACTCCATAACCAATTGGAGGGAGCTTAAACAGGCTTTTTTGGAGATATTTTTTCCCCCGTCCAGGATGTTACAACTAAAAGATGAGATCTATAATTTTCGACAGATAAAGACTGAGGCACTTCATGAATCTTGGTTGAGATTCAAAAAGAAATTGACGAAGTTTCCCAACCAAAATATTCCAAATGATAGTTTGTTGGAAATTTTTTACAGGTCTCTGAACAATAGCACCAAGGCCGTAGTAGACACGGTAGCTGGAGGAACATTGATGATTCACACCTGGGAGCAAGCTGCCACCATTCTTGACAGGGTGACTAAGACAAAACGGGCCTAGCATATGAGGGAGTCTAATGTAGTAGCAGGCACATATTCTATTGGTTTGATTGTAGACCAACGAAGAAAAGAAGAAGAGCGTGACCAGGAGTGGGCTCACATGCGCACATCATTGGACTTGCTGACAAAGCATATTATGGGAGTTGGAGCAAAACAGGTTAAAACAGTGGGTACTCAAGGAAGGGAGCAAGGAGTTGATCACTATGATTCTGAGGAGGAGGCAAACATCTTAGATAGCCAGGTGGCGGGTTTTCAAACCAACGCCCAAGTGTTTGGATAAGAAAATATGCACCAAGGTTCTAGAAATCAAGGTCGGAATGAATATAGAGACAACTACAACAGAAATGTGTTGAGATATAGGAGCCGAGGTCGTTAGCGTGAAGGTGATTGGAGGCTCAATGATGGTTATCGCAATGACCGGGTTGGAATCTATGNCAATGATGGTTATCGCAATGACCGGGTTGGAATCTATGTGCCTCCCATTGCACGAGAAGGGGAGGCTGGGCAATCAAAGTTGGAGAGCATGATTGCTAAGATGTTGAAGAAGGTAAGGTCAACCGATGATCGGCTGAAGAAGATCCAAGGTGATTTGTCAAGTATGGGTCAAAAGGTGGAATCACATGCTACTGCCATCAAGCAAATTGAACACCAACTTGGGCAACTGTCAGGATCAATGAACTCCAGACAAAAGAGTACACTGCCTAGAAAAACTGTCTAAAATCCGAAGAATGATGCACATTGTATGGTGGTAATGACTAGGAGTGGTAAAACGATAGTTTACCCCGCGTTTCCAGTTGAATTTGAATGGAAAAAGAGAGCATAATGGAGGATGACGACACAAGTCCTAAGAAAGAGACTGGTGAGTTGCAGGAGGCCCCGAGAGGTGAGAAGAAACCTGCCAGGGATCAAGGGTCAACGCAAGTGCAAAAAGCTATCCCACGACCACCACCACCATTCCCCTAAAGGATGAAGAAGAAGCTGGAAAATGGTAAGTTCAATAAATTTCTTTTAATGCTTAAGAAGCTATCTATGAACATACCATTGGTCGAAGAATTAGACCAAATGTCAGGAAATGCAAAGTTTATGAAGGACCTGGTGACAAAGAAGAGATCTGTGAGCTATGATCCTATTGACAATGTGCATCACTGCAGTGCCATAGCTACAAGGGTCTTAGCACAGAAAAAGAAGGACCTAGGTGCCTTCACTATACCATGTATGATTGGAAATGTTTTGTTCACAAGGGCACTCTATGATCTGGGAGCTAGCATTAATTTGATGCCCTTGGCTGTATTCAAAAAGATAGGATTGGGAACTCATATACCGACGAACATGCAGCTACTGATGGCCGACAAAATAGTTAAGAAGCCGGTGGAGATCCTGATCGATGTTCTTGTCAAGGTAGATAAATTTATATTCCCAGCAGACTTTGTGATTTTAGATTGCGAGGTTTATTATGAGGTCCCCATCATTTTGGGGAGACCATTCCTTGCGACCGGGAGAGCTTTAGTAGATGTAGAAGTTGTCCTGTTGAAGTTTAGGTTGAATTAAGAGGAGGTCACATTCAACATCTGTAAGAAAATGAAGCAACCCAAGTAATTTTGTGTGTTCTCAACATTGGAGGATGAGTATGAATCACTTGACAAATTCTGAGTATTCAAGAGTTTTGCATCGTGCCACGACGTTAAATCAGGCGCTTCTTGGGAGGCAACCCAAGTGGTGAACTGGTGAAATCTGAGTAACCATCCTACCTACGTCGTTCCGCAATGTTAAATAAAGTGCTTCTTGGGAGGCAACCAAAGTTATTGATCTAATGTGTGCTTAGTGTGCAGGGATAACTGAAAATAGGAGGCTGAAACATCAGCTGCTATGGCTCTCAGTACAACCCGTAATGAGTTCCTATGAGCCGTTGCAGCAGTCGTGGTGAGGTTCAGAACAAAAGGATTCCAAGCCCCGATCTACGAGTCATCCTATGGATCGTATCTCAATGGTACGAGTCGTAGGATGTATTCGTAGGTCGTCAGGTAAGCTTTTTTTAATAAGTTGCCCACGAGTCAAAGGGACGAGTCGTAGGGTCTACCTACGATTCGTGGTATGAGTCGTGACAGGTCACAATAACTTGATTCGTCCTAGATCTTTTTTAATCTATCCCTACCTATTTAAACTTCGAATTACACCCTTCTCCCATGCAATCACCACAAACCCACGAATGAAATAACCTCCCCGTCACCCGTAGCTTCTCATCACCAATGAATCAAGCAAAAATCCTTGCTCCAACTAAGTTTGCAAAGCCCTTGAAGTTGATTTTGGGCCATGAAAAAATAAAAAAGTAAGTATTCCCCTTTGAATTTCTTCAATCACTCATGAATAACAGGGGAAGGGGTCGAAACTCAAGCCCTTGTGAGTCGACTATGATACTTGAAATTGGATCAAAAGGAAATACATTTTTATTCGGTTTAAACCGTGATTCTCATGAGAAAATAAATGAATGTTAATTGTTGGGTTGAGTTTGAAACTTCAATTTTTTTTAAAGGGTTATGGGCTACGGTTATGGATAAAAGAAAAAGGGGAGGGTTGAGCACTGCTAAAATGAGTTTGAAACATGCCTTAACTTGGGGGAATTTCTGAGTACCCAAAATGTGACAAATAGAACCAATGCACACTAAGAAAACAAAATACAACAAAGATTTGAAAGGGTACGAGGCACTCTACGGATCGTAGGTTGACACTACGAGTCATACTGAGCACTCGTACCCAAAAACTAAACAATTTCATACAGCAAATCTCTCAATACGACTGGTGGAATCAACCTACGGGTCGTACCATGAGTTGTAGAAAAATTAAGAAGAACATTAAATGGGAGCTACATTAGACTCAATGTACGGACCATACCTTCATGGTACGGGTTGTACCTTTGAGTCGTAGCTTAGATGACTCAGAATATGGGACCTCCTACGAGTCGTACCTTTGTGGTACGACTCATACTGTTAACCCATGATGAAAAGATGCAACTTTCTTTTCTAATTTCTCTTTTTCAAAAACGGAATGCTAACTTCTTTCTCTACAGGTAAAATGACATACAAATGCAGGGCAGACAAACCGAAAGCCCAAAGGAGATTGATTGATGAACCGACTGACTCAGAGTCTAACAAGGCTAGAGACTCACCTAGTGGTTCGATTTAGGAGTATCAAGTAGACACCTCGGACACTGATGGAACCAGAACCACTAGGGTCAGAGCAAAGGCCCAAGCTGAAGCAACCACAACCACATCCACTCAAGCTTCCCAGTCTGGAGAGGGAGTTAGAGAGGAACATCAAAAGTCAGGGAGCGACTCCAATGCTAAAGAAGGGTCAGGAGAGACCCAGAGTGAAGAGGAAAGCGGCAGCGATGAGTCAGAGGAAATGGCACCTGCTACTGCACAAGAACGGACCCCACAAACGGAAAATCGTACAATCCATTGGAGAGTGCGGGGAGCCAAAGAAATCTATGAACAAGGCATCTCTCTCACTGCCAAAAATAAGCCACGGAGAAGCATTCAAGAAGAACCGCGGATTCTCACAACCACATTGAATGAAGCTGAGGAGATGAAGTGGATTTTTAGCTTCTATGGTTTTTAGTAGATGGCCAAGACTCAAGCATAGTACACAGAAAACATAGTTCGGGAGTTCTATGCAAACTACTTGGCCACAATGGAGGTAAAGGCAAAAGAAGGGTAGAAAATAAAAGACTAGCCTCGTCTGGAGAGCGTTATGGTTTGAGGTCGACAATTTGATATATCCAAGCGCACCATTGCTCGATTGTTGTACCACCCATAGTTCTTACCTACCGGGATGATGCCTGAGTATGATTACAGGATGGAGGCAATGAAGTAGATCAGATCCTTGAGCGTGTAGGGGTGAAAAAGAAAGCTGCAATGGCTAGCAGAGGTGATTGCTGAGAATAAGGATGAGGCTGAATGGGTTATAGGTTGAAAGCAGGTGACCAAGAATTCACTGAACTTCATTGAAAAAGCCTACTGGACACTAGTGCACAATCGGTTAGCACCTACGGCCAATGACAACACATTGAGTACTGACAGAACGACTTTGGTTGCATGCCTTATGTCGCGTTACCCCATCAATATTATGAGGATCATAGCCGATGAGATACGAGATCGGGCAGTTGGAGTAAGCATTACTATCCCATTCCCAATTCTTGTATTAATATATGTATGGAGGAAGAAGTTCAAGGGGGTGATGAGCGATTGATTGGAGACCAAAGGATTGCAGATATAGGCCTTAGCCGGGATGAGATAAACTCGGTAAGCAGATCTAGGATTCCCACAGCGATCCCAGTAGCTCAGCCATCAGGGGATGTACAGGTAAATGTCCCCATGACATAGGAGCAAAGCGAGACACCGGCTATAGACGCTGGTCATTCCGAGTCAGCTCCCAGCACTTCAGCTATACCACTATCCAACATGTAGTCTCAAGCACTAGCAGGGTACATCTAGGCACCACAGGACTTCCTCCAAAAGCTAGCTAAGAGATTGACCATGGCAGAGCATAAGATTTAGGCCATGATGGATAATGTCAAACCATGGGTCAAGTCAGAGATAGAGGCAGCAGCTCAGGCTCTACATGCCCGCCTAAATAGTTTTGAGAGTTTTTTCAATGAGGGAATGGAAGAGAAGACCAATTCCAGCAGTTTCCGTGCGGAGTTGGGGGCTCTTCAGAGCCAAGTAGTTGACTTGTCGTCACGACAACCAACAGTGTTAGCAGTCCCCAATCTTTTGGACCTAGATGCTGAGCTTGATGAGGATATTGATTTGGTAGCATACTGGGAGCCGACCGCAGCTGGTGATAAAGGAAAGAAGAGAGCTGCTGAAGATGCTAGTGAGGAAAGTTTGAGAAAAAAAAAGAAAGTAGGAGAGGAAAGAGACAAAGAAGTCTAGAGCAGTGATCATGCAAACTCATGACACACATATGACTAAGCTGCATGAGAGATCTAGAGGAGAAGGTAGCTCCACCGCACCCTAGCCCGAGATTGTCCATGGCCATGACCCTTCGGGAGTACCACATTCTACCCAGATATTTTCAGAGGCTTTCCAAGAGTCCACGACTTCTCATGGGGGGACCACTCCCATAATTGACACACAATTGAGCACGCCGGCCACCGCTAGCGCCACTATTGCAATGGAGCTACCACCTCCACGAGATGACAGGAGCACCTAGTGCGCCACAGGTATGTTCTCTTCCCTATGATATTCTAGATTATTCTTCGGGGAAGAATCTAACTTTTCAAATGGGGAGGGGGTGGTAGTTGTGATTTTTGGGATTTTTGTTCCGTCTAAGGGTTTTTCTTGTCGTGTTTCTTTTCCCTCAGACATGCTATCTAGTAGAACCGGCATGTGTAGGATTTTTATTTTTAGTTTGTGATTTTTGTTTAATTAGAAAGTATCTTAGGAGTATTCAACCAAGAAAATTGCACTAGTTTTGGTTTTTGTAAAAAAATTGACCCTGTTTAAAAATTTTCTAATACATTAGCTATGTATTTGTGACAACATGCATGATTGTTGTAGATCTTTAGATGTCATTTAGTTTTTCAACATGATTAGTTTTGTTAATCCATGTATAAACCAGAAAGGTGAGGTGAAAATAGTTCGTGTACAATGTGTGAGTGAGGTATATTAATAAGTTCGGTATTGTGTTGTAGATCTAGAACTTGGCTGGCTGGTCTCTGCATAGGCTAAGGAAGGTTGGTTAGGATATGATCATAGGCCATTCTTTGTTTATCTCACTCTTATCCTATATTTCCCTACCAAAAGTAGCATGAATCCCTTGATTCCAAGTTTGAGCCTTAATAGACCATGTTTCTTTGATTTACCGATTATTCGTACCCATTTTTCGTAATGAACCTATTTTTGCCCTGGTCCTTCCTTGGATATTGTGAACCTCAGCATAAGCAACATGCTTAGGTTGAGGGTGGCTAGAGTAAGGGTGAATAAAAGGTGGGAATGGAAGAAAGGAAAAGTAAAGAAAAGAAAGAAATGGTGGAAATGAGGTGTGGTGAGATGAAAAGAAAAGGATGAAAAATGTTGTAAATGTTGAAAAAAAAAAGCTCAAAAAAGTTTTGAAAGTGGTGAAAAAAGTGAACTCACCACACCCATGCAAATGTGAATTAAAAGGAGAAAAAGGGGAAAAGGGGAATGAAAGAATAAAAGGGTGAATTAGGTGAATGGTGTAGCCAATGTATGTAGTGCCAAGGAAGGAATAGTCACTTATAAAATCTTTTATCTTTATCATGTCCATCCCTGAGCCTACATTACAAGCCATACCAATTCCTATAGTGATCTTAACTAGACAATCTAAATAACCAAAGCAGAGAAAATAAGGGCAAGCCTATGGTATCTGACACATAATACTCGTAACTTCTTTGTGAGAGTGAGTGCCTTACTTTTTTAGTCCTATGCTGTGTTTGACAATTCATATCTGAGAGGGGACTTCATTTGTGTGAGATTACATGGATTATGTTTGATTTTACTATTGGTCTGTGTGAAAAACATTGATGATGACTTGATTACCTATCAACAGATGAATGACATGTTTTGATCCCTGTTTATGATGTTTTGAGGTTGCTTGTAATACATTAGCTGATGTGGTTCCATGAGAAAGGGCCAATAGAGTTTGTATAGAAAGTGTAGGTTTGATTGAGTATTTGCTATAGTATCTTAAGTCTATTTTCTAGTTGAGCGTCGTGTTCTAGTTTTCTTTTCTTTGCTTGAGGACATGCAAAAGTCTTAAGTTGAGGGTGTTGATGTGTTGTGGATTTACAGCACATTCTACGCTCAAAACTAAGAAAATAGCATGGACTTAGGTATATTTATGTGGATATGAGATACTTTTCCTTTTGTTACAAGATAAACAGGTGTTGGAACTGAAAATTTCAAAAGATAGCTTAAAAGTGCAGACCACAGTACGGATCATAGGAAGGACCTACGAGTAGTACTGGTGGCCATGAGAAGTTGCTGAAAGTTAAGGCTGAGCAAATGTGATCCACGAGTCCCAGTACGAGTCGTAGTATGCCTATACGAGTCATGATGAGGAAGTCGTGATGATATCCATAAGAATTGCATATGATTCTTACTCCTGCTACGAGAAGAAAGTACGACTCGTAAGACGAAGGTACAAGTCGTACCAAATTTAGCCAGCTGAGATTTTACGAGAGGAAGCTACGGTCGTAGGAGCATGCTATGGATCATAGGTCTAGTTGTGGCACTGGCAGCGATAGATATGGAAATTAACCCTTTTGTCTTAGGAAAAGGATTCTGGTGTTTATATAAATATGTTTTAGGTTTTATTTTTAGAGGAGGATGTCAGTTTGATAGTTTTAGAGAGTATAAACCTTGAGAAGAGAGAGAATTGAGTTGGTCTTAACTTGTGATCAACCTGTTCTTGAATTCATCTTGTTCTTGTTACTTGTTTTTCAAGATTTTTGTGGAGTAATTGAAGGAATTGTTTTGTCTCACTCATTATTTTAAGTATTGACTTTTATTCTTAATCATGAACGCAAATCACAACCTTGCAACTATGAGAGGCTAAAACCTCCATGGTTAGGGTTGTGAGAACCATGGTGAATTAACAAGCTAGGGTTACACAAAGTGATCTTAAGACCAATACAAACACTTATATTGTATTCTCTTCATGCTTAAACATTTCTTAACAGAGCGCAACGTTAGGAAGTGCCCAAAATCTTTACTTGCTTTTGTCGAAGAGGTAGAGATTAGGAAAAGAGAATTACAATGGAGCCTTGATCTTGATGATCATTGTATTAACTTGAGTTGTGGTCGCAACATAGTTAAATCTGGAACTTAGTGATAATAGATAGTTTGAAACCGCTCATGAGGCTTGCTCTAGTGATTGAGTATAGTCATTCAATAGGGACTGGTCCGTCGTTTGAATGAACCTAAGTTATCAATTATATAAGTAAGTATTGGTGATAATCATGAGTGTATACCCGAGGCAGTTATGAACCCATAGGGAACACAAACCCAAGTTATCCTTTGATATTGAACTAACATCATAATTGTTATATCTTCTGTTATTATTGATTTTCTTTAGAATCCCCTTTTTTGAAGTAACTACCTTACAAGTTCAGTTACTGGCTATAATCCAGTCTCCTTATTCTCTGTGGGTTCGACCTCAACCTCTAGTTGGGTTCTTTATTGACAACGTCCGCTTCTCACTTCAGTAAGAGGTGTGGCTTGAGCGTTATCAAAAAGTGGTGCCATTGCTAGGGAATACGGCTGAAACTAGGTTATTAGCTTGTAATTAACTTTCTGGTAGTTATTTATTTAATAGCGTTTATTTTTGTGTTTTATATACCCACAGGCTGTTCTCCGGTGAATGTCAAGCATTTGGAGTAGAGGAGATCCCCTTGTTCTATTAAATCCAGAAATCGAAAGAGCACTACGTAACATGGAAAATCACAAGAAAAGAGAGGCCCGCATAACTAAAGAAGCTAGGCAAGCTGAGCTAGATCGGCAAGATGCACTATAGCATGAGGAAGATGAAAGAGATGAAGTGGTAAATGCTGGTCGACAAGGGAGAGGAAATAGAGCTCATAGATTTTCCCCTCAGTACATTGATGATGATGATGATCCGGATATTGATGAAGTCGGTAAACTGGAGCAATTGTGCCACCACCTGGCTCCCTAGGGCCAAATTCGACATTACAAGAACCATGATTCAGTTGCTAAATATGAAAGGGGTGTTTAGTGGTCATGTAGTGGATGACGCCAACCTTTACCTAATGAACTTCGTAGGAATATGCAAGGTGTATAGGTTTCTCAGAGTAAGCCAGGATGCAATACGGCTCAGACTTTTCCCTTTTTCTCTATCAGGGGAAGCTACTTTGTGGTTATTGGAGTTGCCAAAAGACTCCATAACCAATTGTAGGGAGCTTAAACAGGCTTTTTTAGAGATATTCTTTCCCCCGTCTAGGATGTTATAGCCAAAAGATGAGATCTACAATTTTTGACAGATCAAGACTGAGGTACTTCATGAAACTTTGTTTAGATTCATAAAGAAATTGACTAAGTTCCCCAAGCACAAAATTCAAGATGATGGTTTGTTGGTAATTTTTTGTAGGTCTTTGAACAATAGCCCAAAGGTTGTAGCAGACATGGTAGCTGGAGGAGCATTGATTAGTCACACCGAGGAGCAAGTTGCCACCATTCTTGATAGGGTGACTAAGACAAATCGGGCCTGGCATACGAGGGAGGCTGATGTAGTGGCAGGCACATATGTTGTTGGTTTGGCAGCAGACAAACGAAGAAAAAAAGAAGCGCGCGACCAGGAGTTGGATCACATGCGCACATCATTGGACTTGTTGACAAAGAATATTATGGGAGATGGAGCTAAACAAGTTAAGGCAGTGGGTAATCAAGGAAGGGAGCAAGGAGTTGATCACTCTAATTCTGAGGAGCAGGAAAACATCTTGGATAGCCAGGTGACGGGTTTCTGAGCCAATGCCCAAGTTTCTAGACAAGACAATTGGTGCCAAGGTTCTGGAAGTAAAGGTCGGAACCAGAATAGAGACAACTACAATAGAAACAGGTTCAGAGATAGGAGCCGAGGTTGTGAGCGCAAAGATGATTGGAGGCGCAATGATGGTTATCGTAATGAACGGGCTGATTCTATGTGCCTCCTAATTCACGAGAAGGGGAGGATGGGCAATCAAAGTTAGAGAGCATGAGGGCTGAGATGTTGAAGCAGGTAAGGTCCACCGATGATCAGCTGAAGGAGATCCGAAGTGATTTATCAAGTATGGGTCCAAAAGGTGGAATCACATGCTACTACCATCAAGAAAATTGATCACCAATTTGGGCAACTGTCAGCATCAATTAACCCTAGACAAAAAGGTACACTGCCTAGCAACACTGTCTAAACTCCAAAAAATGCTGCACATTTTATGGTTGTAATGACTAGGAGTGGTAAAACCACAGTTGACCCCCTGTTACCAGTTGAAGTTGAATGGAATAAAGAGTGCATAATGGAGGATGATGATACAAGTGCTGAGAAAAAGACTAGTAAGTTGCAAGAGGCCCCAAGAGGTGAGAAGGAACCTGCCAATGATCAAGGGGCAACACAAGTACAAAAACCTATCCCACGACCACCACCACCATTCTCGCAAAGGATGAAGAAGAAGGTGGAAAATGGTAAGTTCTAGAAATTTCTTACAATGCTTAAGAAGCTGTCTGTGAACATACCATTGGTCGAAGCATTAGAGAAGATGTCAGGATATGCAAAGTTGATGAAGGACCTGGTGATAAAGAAGAGATATATGAGCTATAAGCCTATTGACAATGTTCATCACTGCAGTACCATAGCTAAAAGGGTCTTAGCATAGAAAAAGGAGGAGCCAAGTTCCTTCACTATACCATGTATGATTGGCAATATTGTGTTCGCAAGGGCACTCTGTGATCTGGGAGCTAGCATTAATTTGATGCCCTTGCCTGTATTCAAGAAGTTAGCATTGGGGAATTCCTATACCGATGAACATGCGGCTACTGATGACCGATAAAATAGTTAAGAAGACGGTAGGGATCTTTCTTGATCGATGTGCTTTCCAATGTAGATAAATTTATATTCCCAGCAGACTTCGTGATTTTAGATTGCAATGTTGATTATAAGGTCCCCATCATTTTGGAGCGACCATTCCCTGCGAATGGGAGAGCTCTAGTAAATGTAGAAGCTGGCCTTTTGAAGTTTAGGCTGAATCATGAGGAGGTCACATTCAACATTTACAAGACAATGAAGCAAACCAAGGAATTTTGTGTGATCTCAACACTAAAGGATGAGTATGAATCACTTGACGAATTCTGAGTAGTCAAGAGATTTGCGTCGTGCCGCGATATTTAATCAGGCGCTTCTTGGGAGGCAACTCAAGTGATGAACTGGTGAAATCTGAGTAACCAGCCTACCTACATCGTGCCTTGACGTTAAATCAAGCGCTTCTTGGGAGGCAACCCAAGTTATTGAACTAATGTGTGCTCAATGTGCAAGGAAAATTGAAAATAGGAGGCTGAAACATCAGCTGCTATGGTTCTCAGTATGACCCGTAATGAGATCCTACGAGTTGTAGAAGCAGTCGTGGTGAGGTTCATAACAGAAAGATTCAAATCCCCGACCTATGAGTCATCCTACGGATCGTATCTCAATGGTACAAGTCGTAGGATATATTCGTAGGTCATCAGGTAAGTTTTCTTTATCAAGTTTTCCATGAGTCAAAGGGATGAGCCGTAGAGTCTATCTACGACTCATGGTACAAGACGTGAGGGGTCACAATAGCACGATTCGGCCTAGATTTTTTTAATCTGTCCCTACCTATTTAAACTTCAAATTACACCCTTCCCCACGAAATCACCATAAAATGCAAAAATAAAGTAACCTCCCCCACACCCATAGCTTCTCATCACCAAGGAATCGAGCAAAAATCCTTGCTCCAACTAAGTTTGCAAAGACCTAGAAGTTGATTTCGGTCCATGAAACAACAAACAAGTAAGTATTCCACCTTTAATTTCTTCAATCACTCATGAATAAAAGTGGAAGGGGCCGAAACTCAAGCCCTTGTGAGTCAACTGTGATACTTGAAACTCCTGTGTCTTTGTTGAAGAAGTGCCTTGGTGATCCAACTCTATGTCATGACCCGAGATGGTACCCCGGGCTGAGACATGGGATCTAGAACCACAACGACTCCAATACGACCCATCACATGAACATGATAACTAAAGAAAATATATCAAGCGGAATCAGATAACTGAAACATGAATAAGTTGAAGTTTGAATAACATAACAATCATAAAACATAGTTAACACTCGACAAAACTGAAAATCTACACAATGTCTGATAAGCCTCTAGACTGTCTGATGAGCTAATGGGACAACATGTCCAACTAGCTCGCTAAAATATGAAACTGAATATAACATAATCGAATGATAAACTAAATGGCATCAAAAGATTAGGAGTCACCAACAATGGGAACTAAACTAAACTATGGGGAGATGGAGTAACAGTGGAACTGAGTCTAATCATCCGGACCTGTATCATAAAATTATACAACATAGAGTATGCAGTCAGTACATGGAATGTACTGAGTATTCAAGGTAAGTAAATCATGCTAAGTAAATATTAACTTAAATAATGCATATAAACATAAATCATAAGATCATGAGAGTAAGGGCTGCGTGCTGAAATTTTAATCTGAAACATGTAAAGTCATAAGCTGAATATCATATCTGAATATAATGACCCAAAGCTAAAAATAGAAATTTTATGATTTTCCATAGCTGAAATCATAAGTAAAAGCTCATAAATTGATCATTGGGTCAAACCTTCTATAAAACATAATATCATAAGTCATGAACATGAATAACTGAAATCATGAGGAACAATGGGAGACTCGTCATATAACCGATACCATCACAATAGAGCTTACGTGATGCACCAACTATTACACTCAATTGTGCAGAGCCGTCCAAAATCTTGTCAGGGCTAAGGACTCTACCATGATATTGATATCAAGATGAAGGCCTCTTACGGGTAGGGAAAACTCTTAAGGGAGGTACCAATATATGATGGGAGAGCTCATGTTTTTC
>JACEIK010008205.1:0-13428 GCA_018107945.1 Datura stramonium
TTGATTGTGTTGGCCGTGTGGGGCCGTATTCAGATAGTAGTGGTGACCTTGCCAGTCACATAGATGTTCAGTATTCATTATATTGAGTTAGAGATAACTATACAGCATGGTGGCCTTGTCGGCCCGCATAGGTTTCCCGATACGAGTACGATTCTGGTTAGCTGATGTTACAGGATAGGTGGCTATAGGCCCAGTCGGCCGGAGGCTGTATTTATAGTCGTTATATAGCCCGTTGACTCCATGAATTTGAGTTAGAGCCAGCCAGGCACCAGATGTGCGTAGGCTCAGTAGTCTAGCAGTCCAGGTCCTAATAGGGCACCAGGTGCCAGTCATACCCCCCAAGGCGGGGCGTGACACAGCTATGCCTATAGGGCATTTTGTTTCCTATCTCAAGGAATGATCTCCAAGGGTTGTTTATACCATTTATTTTGGGTTAAGGATTCTACGTCCGAGACCCCAACTCTTCAATCAGTTCCTATTATATGTGAGTATCTGGAGGTGTTCCCAAATGATCTATCAGGAGTTCCTCCCGAATGGGAGATTGACTTCGGTATGGATCTTCTTCCTGATATGCCCATATCCGTTACTCCTTACAGAATGGCTCTAGCTAAGCTAAAGAATTTGAAAGAGAAGTTTTAAGATCTCTTAGATAAGGGTTTCATTAGTTCTAGTAAGTGTGCTCCAATTCTCTTTATTCAGAAGAATGACGGTTCCCTTAGGATGTGCATCGATTATCGGCAGTTGAACAAGGTCACAATCAAGAACAAGTATCTCCTTCCCAAGATTGATTACATGTTTGACCAGATTCAAGGTACTAAATGCTTTTCAAAGATAGACCTCAGATCCAGCTACCATCAGCTTAGAGTTAGGGAGAGTGACATTTCGAAGACAGCTTTCAAGACTCGGTATGGTCAATATAAGTTCATTATTATGTCTTTTGGACAAACAAATGTTCCTGCAGCCTTTATGAATTTGATGAACAGGGTGTTCAAACAGTATTTAGATATGTTCGTGATTGTTTTCATAGATGATATCCACATATACTCTCCAAGCAAGGAGGAGCATGCCACTCATTTGAGGATTGTGTTGCAAACTCTCAAGGATCGTCAGTTGTTTGCTAAATTCAGCAAGTGTGAGTTCTGGTTAAACTCAATAGCACTCTTGGATCATGTGGTGTTTAGCGAGGGTGTACAGGTAGACTCCCAAAAAATAGAGGAGGTGAAAAATTGGCCTAAACCTATCAGTTCCACTGATATTAGAAGCTTCTTGGATTTAGCTGGCTACAACAGGAGGTTCATAGAGGAATCTTCACCCATTGCATTACCGTTGACTAAGTTGACCCAGAAGAAGGTCAAATTTCAGTGGTCGGAGGTTTGTGAGAAGAGTTTTCAAAAGTTAAAGACTCGACTCACTTCAACCCCAGTATTGACCCTACCGAAGGGCACGTACGGTTTCATTGTGTATTGTGATGCCTCTAGGGTTGATCTTGGTTGTGTATTGATGCAACATAGTAAGGTTATTGTGTATGCCTCTAGACATCTTAAGACTCATGAAAATAATTACCCGACGCATGACCTAGAGTTGGCAGCGGTGGTGTTTGCCTTAAAGATTTTGAGGCATTATTTATATGAGGTGTATGCAGATGTGTTCATGAATCACAAGAGCCTTCAGTATGTATTTACCTAGAAGGACTTGAATCTGCGGCTAAGGAGATGGCTAGAGCTTCTCAAACTATGACATGAGTTTCCTTTATCATCCTTACAAGGTCAATGTAGTGGCAGATGCTCTTAGTAGACTATCCATGGAGAGTGTGTCCAATGTCGAGGATGGGAGAAAGGAGTTGGTGAAGGATGTCCATAAACTTGCTCACTTAGGAGTTCGCCTTACGAATTCGACGGATGGTGGTGTTGTTGTTCAGAATGGGCTCATTGGTGGTGGAAGTTAAAGCAAATAAAGAAGAGGATCCTATACTAGTGAAGCTGAAGGAATCAGTCCAGGATCAGAAAGTAGAGGCTTTCTCTGAAGGGGGATATGGTTTACTCCGATATCAAGGTCGATTGTGTGTTCCGGCTGTGGATTACTTGAGAGAGAAGATGTTAAGAGAGGATCATGGTTCCCAGTACTCTATTCATCCAGGTGTCACCAAGATGTACCATGACTTACAGGAAATCTATTGGTGGAATGGCAAGAAGAAGGACATAGCGGAATTTGTGGCTGAGTGTCTAAATTGCCAACAGGTAAAGGTTGAGCATCAGAAACCTGGAGGTATGCTTCAGGATATCAACATTCCTACTTAGAAGTGAGAAGAGATCAATATGTACTTCATTAAAATATTTCCTCATACACGCTGACAATATGACTTTATATGGGTGATTGTAGACAGGATGACCAAATCAACACATTTCCTACCGATCAAAACTATAGATTCAGCCGAGGATTATGCTAGATTGTGTATTTGGGAGTTAGTTCGATAGCATGGAGTTCCTTTTTCTATCATCTCATATAGGGGTACACAGTTCACTTCTCAGTTTTAGATGTCATTTTAGAAGGGCCTTGGTACATAGGTGAAGCTTAGCATAGCTTTTCACCTGCAGACCGATGGGTAGGCCGAGCGGACTATTCAGACTCTTGAGGACATGTTGAGATGATCACTTGTCTTTGAGTTCACCTATAATAACAGCTACCAATCCAACATTCAGATGGCTCCATTTGAGGCTCTTTATGGGCGGAGGTGTAGATTACTTATTTGGTAGTTCGAAGTAGGTGAGGCTGCATTGATAGGGCTAGATTCAGTTCATGAGGCGATGGGGAAAGTTCAGCTTATTAGAGAAAGGCTGAAAATAGCTCAGAGTCGACATAAATCATATACAGATATTAGGAGGAAAGAGCTTGAGTTTGAAGTCGATGATTGGGTGTTTTCGAAGGTGTCTCCCATGAAGGGAGTTATGAGGTTCGGTAAGAAAGGAAAGCTTAGTCCCCAATATGTTGGTCCTTATTGGATTCGGAGGTCACCAGTTGGTAAGGTGGCATATAAGTTGGAGTTACCAGTGGAGTTAGCTTTAGTGCATCAAATTTTCCATGTATCTTTGTTGAAAAAATGCATTGGCGATCCAGCATTAGTTGTTCCAGCAGAAAGCATTGGGTGAAGGATAGCCTTACCTATGAGGAGGTTCCGATTGAGATCGTTGATCACCAGGTTCGGAAGCTGAGGAACAAGAAATAGCTTCAGTGAAGTTTTGTGGATGAATCATCTTATTGAGGGAGCTACGTTGGAAGTCGAAGCAGATATAATGGCTAAATACCCACTTTTGTCCCTTCCAGCTCAGTTCCAGCATAAGGTATCAGTTTCCTCCCTAAGTACTCTATTCAGTTTCATGTCAAGTTCATGTCTCTCAGTTCCTTTCAAGTTATAGGATGCATGTACGTTTCATGAATTCAGTTTAGTCATGTATCTCAATCCGAAGTAACTCACTCCATTAGTTTTTCAGTTTATAGCTTTTAATTCTGGGATTGCAGCTCTTTCCCTAGCTTTTCATCTTATTTAGTCTCCATTCAAGGATGAATGTTCCCAAGGGAGAGATAATCTAACACCTCTAAGTTTCCTAAGACTAGGCTCGAGATTTGGAATTTGACAAGCAGAAAAATCTGAGAAATGCCTAAGTACGGGCCTCAGTACGACTCGTTGTTGGGTGGTACAAGTCATACGAACGGTCGTAGTATGCTGTCTAGGGATGATGTATTGAGACTACGATAGGGACTTACGGTTCATACCTAGATGGTACGAGTCGTACCAGGGAGTCGTAGGAAGAGATTCAGAGCAGTGTTCTGAGATGATGAGAGAAACAACGAGTTTAGGTATGAGCAGTGGTAAGGAGGTGCGGATTGTGGTAAGTAATCATGACATGAAGTTTAGATATTGATCAAGGACTGGACCTTAGACCAAGAGACTTAGTAAGAGTCGTGTTAAGGTCCTACGAGTCATAGGACGAACCGTAGCACTGGATGGGGTAACTTTTAAATACAATTCTCCAGGGGTATTTTCATAACTTCCTAAGCTTCTAACCCTTAAGTAACATCGTTTTGGGTATATTAAAGGGTGTATTAATGGGTTTAATCTATCCTAAGTCCTCACTCTTTCAATACAACAGTAGATTGAAGGTCCCCTCTCAAGATCAAGGTTAGGGTTCTTCATCAAATCTCTTCAAATCTTTCTTGGGATTTCAAGACAAGTCTAGGAGTCAATTACCCAGATATGTAGGGTTATGAATGAGAAAAATTCTTCCACCCTCACGCCCAATTTCATCCCAATTAAATGATTTCAAGTCTCCAACCATGTCATGTTAAAATTCTAGGGTTTAACCAAATTCAATGCAATCTTCCATGTTGTCTCTATGGGTTCAATTTCCCATGTTTCAATTGATGATTTATGGCTATTAGGGAAGATCTGACTCTCAATTTACTTACTAATTCATGATTCCAAAGTTTATAAAGATTATGCCATATTATGCATGATTTATGAATTTCAAGCTTATGAACCCATGATTTCAAGTATGATGAATTATAAAAGTTTGAATGAACATTTATGAATTCTGTAAGCTTATGAATTTTATGATTTCAAGTTATGAAGTTATATTCAAGCATCTATAGTTTTCACGAAATTCAAGTTCAAGTATCATGGCCAACTTTATGGCATCCTTTTCATGATTTTTTTACGCATATCAAGTACAATTATGATTTCATGTTTCGGCTAGCCCATGCAAGTTCAAGTATTATTTTCAAGATGTTGATTATGAGAAATGTTCATGTTTTTTAGAGTAGTGTCTAGCACCGAGTAGGATAGGGGTTCAGGCAAACCCTGAGTTTAAGAACTACATGCCATCATAGGTATTATTTCATATTAAACCCTACAGAGATTCACGAGTGATATCACGTCTTAATCATTCCTTGCCTTATCAAGCTATGAATGGCTCTGCCCACTTTAGCGAGATAGTTGGGCATCATGTAAGCTCTATCATGTTGGTGTCGGTTATAACGAAGCCTCCCATTGTTCCTCATGTTTTCAGTTGCTAATGTTAATGTTTTATGATATCATGTTTTATAGTATATTTGACTCATTGACCAGTTTATGAGTTTTCAGTTATGATTTCAAGTATGGTACATTACATTATTTCTATTTATAAACCTTGGATCATTATGTTTAGCTTATGATGAATATCTCATGATTATGATTACTTCAGGAATATAGTTCTTAGCATGTTGTCTTTACTCTTATGTTTTATCTTGTTTAATATTCATGATCTCATACTATCGTTTTGCTAGCATGTTTTACTTCTCTACNCAATTCAAAATAACAACAACTATAGGCTATCAAATTACGTTTAATATTCATGATCTCATACTATCGTTTTGCTAGCATGTTTTACTTCTCTACATACTCAGTACATTTAAAGTACTGACCGCATACTCTATGCTATATTTTCTGGTCATACGACCAAGGAGAGCCTTGACCAATCCATATGTTTGGTTCATAAGGGATCCACCAGTAAGGTTGTTGGACACTTACTTGTTGATCAAGTCAAGTGAAAGATACAAGCTTTGGAGTAGAACTCCATCCAACAAATCATGGTTGGGGCATATCACAACTTTTTTGTAAGTGGAGCCAAACCTCATGCAGGGGCTCTCCTGGGATTTGTCTAAAATTGGTAATCTCAATTGAAGCATCCTCGAGGGAGGGAAGAATCTATCCAAGAAGGCCTCTGTCAACTCCTGCCATGAAATGATTGACCCTAGGGGCAACTCTTCTAACCAAACAGTGGCTTCCCCTATTTAATGAGAATGGGAAAATCCTTAGCCGAATTAACTCTTGGCTAATGTTGGTAATATTAAAAGGTTGGCAGATTTTAAGAAAATTGTGGAGGTGTCTATTGTAATCTTCACTTGGTTGCCCTCCAAATAACCCCTTCATTAGCAACAGGTGTATCATAGTGCTTGTCACATGAAAGACAGTGTTCCCTACTGTAGGTGGTAGGCGAATAGGACCAGCTATGTTGGGCAACATCGACTTATCATCATCTTGGTCCATGTGGTCGTCCACCAAACCTACTTGAGAGTATTGGCTCATGAAGTTCCACTAAATAAGTAGCAAAAATAACAACTAATGTAAATTCACACAAGATGCTTAACTAGTTCAAATTAACAAACAACTCTAGGCTATCAATGCATATTTCTTGGCAACGGCGCCAAAATTGATAATGTCTAAATCTACTTCTCAAATGAGAGAGCGTACACATCATATGCAATATAATTTACCCAACTAGGTGTCATGACCCGAACATAGGCCCGGATCAAGACACGGCACAAAGAATCCCGAGAGGCACCAAGTCGATCCATGGCATGAACATGACATCTGAATTCAACATAATAAAACGGAAGTCTAACATATATAATAAAGTGGAAATCTGAAAACATCATAACCTCTGACTGCATACACATAGTTGAATTTGAATACATGCTATGTCTGAAAAGCCTCTACTACTGACGAGTTGATGGGACAAGACCCCAACAAACTTACTATAATCTAAAACTGAAAATATGCAGTACAACTGATAAAGGGCCCTGGGGAGATGAGGACTCACCAATTGAGTCTAGAAGATGCTAATATTGAGAGTCTGGCTACTGGCGGGAGTGAGCCTGAATATCTGAGCCTGTATCATGAAATGATATAGCATCGAGTATACAGTCAGTACGTGAAATGTATCAAGAATGTAAAGTAAGTAAAACTACTGAGTAGGTAAAATCAGAAATCATACATAACATAAAACATTTCATCATAAGAGTCTGAGGGTAGGGCTTGCATGCTATTATTTTAAAACATGATTTAAACATAACTAAATATCATAATTGAATCGAATGATCAAAAGCTGAAAAATTGATAATCATAAGTAAAACTAAACATTGGGTCAAACCTGCTAAAAATATAATATCTTGACTGATGAACATACATAACTGAAATCATGAGGAACGAAGGAAGACTCGTCATATAACCTATATTACCATGATAGAGCTTATGTGGTCCCGACTATTACACTCAAGGGGGCAGAGCCGTCCAAAGCCTTGTCAGGGCTAAGGGCGCTACCATGATATTGATATCAAGCTCAAGTCCCCTTGGGGGGAAGGGGAAGCTCACAAGGGAGGTCCCAAAGTATATATGTAAACCTACATTGGCACGTAGTTTTGAGGAATATGGTTGACTGACCCTTAGCCTACTCGGTGCTAGACACTACTCCCAAAAATATGCATGTGCTCTCCATCATTTTTCAAAGAAGCTGAGCATCTTATAATGACGAAGCTGAATAATAATATACATGCAAAATCTGAAATCATAACATAAGGAGCCTCAGCTCAAACCATACCACAAGCCGAAAAGAGTGGGAGTCTAGACTCCAAACGTGGTAAGCTAATAACATGAAATTCATACTTGATTATATGGACTTGCCCAATAATTAAACATGCTTGAAATAGACTTGATCATTCGAAACATGAATATGGACATGGGTAATTCGAAATCATCCTTTCATCACATACATCTCATCATGCCTAAAAATATTTCTCATAAATCTCAACTTTCATGAACTTCCATGGATGGGCATTATAATTTGTAAAACTTAAAACATGATTTGTAATTGATAACATTGTAAAATATGCGCATTAATCATAATTCAACATTAGAAACATGCTTAGATCATACCCATGATTGATACTTGAAAAATTCACATGTTGAGTTAAAACCCCATCGATTCATCAACTAGAATTTCATAAATTAAAGAGGGATTGGGCATGAGTGTGGATGAATACACCCATTCATTACCCTACATACCTGGAAGAATCTAATTCACAAACCCTCTTGAAAGCCCAATGGATTTTAGGGAAGGACTTGATGAATCCTAAACTTGATCACCTTAGAAAACCTCTGGGTTGCATGCATGGAAGAGGATGGGTTTTTAATGAGTTTAACCCTCTTAAAACACCCTTTTCTGAGCTTAAAACGATGTAGTATAGGACTTAGGGGCTTATAAGTTACGGATTTACCCTTACTAAACTCGTAGGAATTTAGCCTCTATTCGAAGTAACGACCAATACAACGAGTCGTCCCTTGCTCGCAGGACCTGTTACTTCGCTTTTTTTCTCATCCCTGTCTCCTATCTCAGGTCTTCTACCACGACCCAACAGGAAGAGTCGTTAATAGCTCCAACGACTCATCGTTGCTAGCCATTGTCACCACTGCTCCCATCCTGAAAATACTCCCAATGGGAACATAAAACGACTTATTGTTTAGAACAATGAGTCGTCCCATGACTCGTGCCAGCCTTCTTTGACCAATACCAGCTTCACAATGACCCACTTACAACGACCTGTTACACCAAACTACGGGTCGTTTACTCCCCAGTCCAATTCTGCAGCTTCTCACCACGGGCACATCCAACGGGTTGTTAGACCCACCATCGACCCATAATACAATTCGTTCTTGGAAGAAATCTCAGATTTCCTGCTGCTTTTCATTTCAAATCTTGAATTTAGGCTTAGGCACTTTCGGGGTATTACAATATCCCCCTCTTGGGAACATTCATCCTCAAATGTGGGTGAGCATACTGAAAAGATGAGAAATGCAACTACCATGCCAAATACTGAACATTTAAGCTGAAAACTGACGGAGTGACTGTCTCCAGACTGAGCTACATGACTAAATTGAATTCAGGGATCATACATATATACATTGACATGGAAGAAATTGAGGTACATGATCTAGACTTGAAACTAAATAAAGTACTAGGGAGGAAACATACCTCAAGCTGAAATTGAGCCGGGAGGAAATAAATGCGCTAGTTCCTCCACAAAACCTTGACTGAGGATACTTCTTTGTTTCTTAGCTTTCAAACCTGACGGTCAAGTATTTTCACCAGACCTTCCTCGTAGCTGAGGCTATCCTACACACCTACGCTCTCTACCGGAACAACCAACGCAGGGTCACCCAAACACTTCTATAAGAGAGATACATGGAAAACTGGATGAACTGAAGCCAATACTGAGGGCAACACCAAATCATAAGCTACCTTCCAACTCGTCTCACAATCCGATATGGACCAACATAACGGGGACTAAGTTTTCTTTTCTTTTCGAACCTCATCACTTCCTTCATGGGAGATACCTTTAGAAACACCCAATCATTGACGTTAAACTCAAGTTGTCTTCTTCTCACATATGCATAGGACTTTTGGCGACTCTAAGCTATTTTCAACCTATCCATTATAAGCTGAACTTTCTCCATGGCCTCATGGACTGAATCTAGTCCCACGAATGCAGCTTCACCGACTTCAAACTAACCAATAGGCGATCTACATCTTCGCCTATAGAGAGCTTCAAACAGAGCCATCTGAATGCTGGAATGGTAGTTATTGTTATATGAAAACTCAATGAGAGGAAAATGATCATCCCAACTATCCTTGAAATCAATCGCACACGCTCTCAACATATCCTCAAGAGTCTGAATAGTCCACTCGGCCTGACCATTTGTATTGGGTGAAAGGTTGTGCTAAGCTTGTCCTGAGTACCAATTCCCTTCTAAAACGATCTCTAAAACTGGGAGTTAAACGGAGTACCTCTATCTGATATGATGGGCAATGGCACTCCATGCAATCGAACTAACTCCCGAATGTACAACTTAGCATAATCCTCCGCTGAATCGGTAGTTTTGACCAGTAGGAAATGAGCTGCC
This sequence comes from Datura stramonium, assembly GCA_018107945.1. NCBI lineage: Eukaryota > Viridiplantae > Streptophyta > Magnoliopsida > Solanales > Solanaceae > Datura > Datura stramonium. The sequence goes on from JACEIK010008205.1 coordinate 9,773, forward strand.
TTAGTTAACCTGTCTACAACCACCCAAATAGAGTCATACTATCGACGAGTGTGAGGCAACCCTATAATGAAGTCCATATTGATCTCTTCCCATTTCCAAGTAGGGATACTAATGTATTGAAGCACACCTCCAGGTCTTTGATGTTCCACTTTCACCTATTGACAATTTAGGCACTTAACCACAAATTATGTTATGTCCTTCTTCATTCCACTCCACTAATAGACTTCCCGTAGGTCATGGTACATCTTGGTGGCACCTGGATGTATAGAATATCTGTAACCCTGAGCCTCGTGCAACATCCAATCTCTCAAATCATCAACACCCGGAACACACAAGCAACCCTGATATCGAAGAACAACATCTCCCCCTTTGGAGAAAACCTCCACCTTCTGATTCTAAATGGCTTCCTTCAACTATACCAAAATAGGATCCTTGTCTTTTCTAGCTTTAACTTCGGTCACTAAGGATGATTCTGACCCATTCTGAACAATGACACCACCATTTGTCGAGTCAACAAGACAGACTCCTAGTCGTGCAAGCCGATGGACATCCTTCACATATTCCTTCCTTTCCTTGTCTACATGGGACACACTCTCCATAGAAAGTCTGCTAAGAGCGTCTTCCACCACGTTATCTTTGCCCGGATGATAGAAGTCACTCATATCATAATCTTTAAGAAGATCCAACCACCTCCCCTGACATAGATTTAGATCCTTCTGGGTAAACACGTACTGTAGACTTTTGTGGTCCGTAAACACATCTTCATGGAGCCCGTACAGATAGTATCTCCAAATCTTCAAGGAAAATATTACCGCCGCCAACTCGAATTCGTGAGTCGGGTAATTCTTTTCATGGACTTTCAGCTTCCTAGAAGAAAGGATATAATTTTACCGTGTTGCATCAATACACAACCAAGGACGATCCTCGAAGCGTCACAATATACCACAAACCCATCGGTACCCTGAGGTAGGGTCAACACAGGTGTTGAGGTGAGTCGAGTCTTCAACTCTTGGAAGCTCTTCTCACAGACCTCTGACCATTGAAACTTCACCTTCTTCTTGGTCAATCTAGTCAACAGTGCTTCAATGGATGAAAACCCCTCAACAAACCTCCGATAGTAACCAGCCAAGCCCAAGAAACACCTGATGTATGACGGATTAACTGGTCTAGGCCAATTTTTCACCGCTTCTATATTTTGAGAGTCCACCCGAACACCCTCACTTGACACCACAGGACCCAAAAATGCCACTGAGTTCAACCAAAACTCACATTTACTGAATTTAGCATAAAATTGGCAATCCTTAAGAGTCTGTAGCACCACCCTCAAATGAGCGGCATGCTTCTCTTCGCTCCGAGAGTATATATGGATGTCATCTATGCACACAATCACGAACATATCCAAGTATGGCTTGAACACCCTGTTCATAAAATCCATAAAAGCTGTAGGAGAATTCGTTAGTCCAAAAGGAATAACTATAAACTCATAGTGACCATACCGAGTCCTGAAGGCTGTCTTTGAGATGTCACTCTCCCGAATCCTGAGCTGATGGTATCTGGATCTAAGGTCTATCTTGGAAAAACACTTAGCACCCTGAAGCTAGTCAAACAAATCATCGATCCTGGGGAGAGGATACCTGTTCTTGATGGTGACTTTGTTCAATTGTCGATAATCAATGCACATCTGAAGGAAATCATCCTTCTTTCAGACAAAGAGCACTGGTACACCCCACGGGGATTTGCTAGGTCTGATGAAACCCTTGTCCAAAAGGTCCTTCAACTGCTCCTTCAACTCCTTTAGCTCGGGCTCCCAGCCATTCTATAAGGAGGAATAGATATAGGTTGCGTATCAGGAAGAAGGTCAATACCAAAATCGATCTCCCTCTCGGGAGGGATTCCTGGTAGATTATCTGAAAACACTTATGGATATTCACATACTACTGGAACTAACTGGATAGTCGGGATTTCGGATGTAGCATCCTTAACCCTAATTAGATGATACATGAAACCTTTAGAAATCATCTTTCTGGCCTTAAAAGGTAGGAAATGAAGTGACCTACAGGCACAGATGAACTACCCTTCCACTCTAGGACTTGCTCACCCAGAAATCTGAACTCTACTGCACAGGTTCTACAATTGACTAACGCATAACATGCATGCATCCAATCCATGCCAAATATAACATCAAAATTGATCATGGCTAGCTTTACTAAATCTGCTGAGGTAACTTTCTAAAGGACTGTGACAGGGCAATTTCTATATACCCTTCGGGCTATAACTGAATCACCGACTGGAGTAGAAACTAAGAAGGGTTCTGATAGGATTTCGGGACTGACTCCAAAACTACTAGCAACATAGGGCGTCACAAAAGATAAAGTAGCCTCTGGATCTAGAAATGCATATACATCAAGGTGGAATACTCGTAACATACTAGTGACTACATCTGGGGAGACCTCCTGCTCCTGATGATATACTAGCGCATAAAATCTATTCTGACGCTAACCTCCACCCGCGCTAGTAGATGCCCCTTGTTGAGCTGGGCGCGCTGGTGGAGCTGCTGAATTGGAGGTTGGGCTTCAGCCCCTATCATGGCCCTGTTTGGCTATTGGGCAATCTCTAAGCATATGTTCGGGCTTCCCACATCCGAAACAAGCACTTGTACCTGTTAAACACTGGCTCGTGTATCTCCGGCCACGCTCTGAAATATTAGACTCTACGAGTCTGCTACCCTGACCTCCAGAATGTACTGCTCGTCCCCTCTGATCGCACCTAGATCTGACCAGCACACTCATAGCCGAAGGCGCTGGGCTAAAGATCTCTGGTGGGACTACTGGCAGTGTCCACTAGGTCTCTTCTAGGAGAATCTGAAGCTATCAGTTTTTCGCCCTCTTGGCCTCTCTCTCCCGCTCACTCACCTGTACCGCCTCCATCTGCTGGGAAAGTCAATATCTTGATGCAGCATCACGGTTCGAAAATCTTTGACCAAGTAATATTCTATCTCATGCACAAATTGACCCACTCGAGCTCTCTAATCTGTCACCATCTCAGGTGCATACTTGGACAGGCGAGTGAACTCCAAGGCATACTCCTGAACTGTCATCTTTCCTTACTTCAAGTTCACAAACTCGACTTCTTTGATCTCCCTCATCTCATGAGGGAATAACCGATCTATAAATGCGACATGGAACTCCTCCCAACCTATAGGGCCTGCCCTACTATCCTTCCATTGCTTGAACCAAATGTCCCATGCCCATGCCAGGCGCGAGAGAAGGCAGGAGTCCTACGCGCCAGCGCCGTGCCACGCCAGGCGAGCTGCGCGCCAGCACAATGCCATCGCATTGCATGAGCAGCGTGCCACGCCGGCCAGCGCGGCGACCCTCGGCAGCTTGGCATCTTGAGGCAATTTCCAGTGTGCCTCCGTGTTACCTCCGTGTCACGGAGGCAGTGCTCCGCGATACACTCCGTGACACGGATTCCACGACAGGCTTAATTTTGCACGATTCTCATTTACTATAAATAGGTCCCTTAACTCCCAAAATGTGATCTCGGGCAAAATAGAATGCCCGAGTGATGCTTTATAACTTAATTTAGTCTTGTTTAGCTAATTAATTATATACATTTTTATGTGATTTTATATAAATGTGAATATATGTACTAAC
>JACEIK010008207.1:0-16221 GCA_018107945.1 Datura stramonium
ATATGTATCAAGACTTACCTACAACAGTCAACAATGGTGGAAAGAACTAGTCTCCTACAAATACGGATTTTATCGCTACCTCTGCGGTCTTCCTCTTTCCTTCCCTTCTGTTTCTCTCCTCTTTCTATCGTTTTCTTTTTTTTTTTGTTTTTTTTTGGGTGCAATGTTGTTGGACAGCTTCACGCTGAACCAAATCAGTGCTTTATGCCAAAATTTCCACCGTCCCTTTTCTCTCTCTGTTGCTATTTGCTTATATTGAGGAGATGATTTATTAACTTAACACTAAGGTAATTTAATGGGTTGGGTATTAGAGCCAAGTTGTCTTAATTTAAAAGGGCCAGGCCCAATTAGTTTAGTCATTACATGTATACCCCCCATTGGAGAAGGCCCACTATACCTTGCCAGAGTATAGTATCTGAGTTGGGTGATCATTGTCTGATGCCCATTCGGGCTAGTAACCTGTGGTGGCCATGTAGTTCTAGGAACCTGTGTGTGCTGAACCCCGGTCTACTCGATGCTAAGTTTTACAGCCACTGGAAATCCTAATTTTGGCTAACTAGGCTGATAGCTTGAAATTGATGTCCTAAGGCTTAAGTCAGAACAACTTGTCTGGAAGTGTTCTGAGTCTAAGGACCTAAAAATAACTATGTTCCAAGACTCGGCAGAGCTGCTTTATCTAAAAGTGTCATAAAGGTCTAAGGAACAACTGACAAACTAATAACTGGTACTACTAAGGTTACTGAGTTCCTATAGACTAAAAGTAGTCAAACTGATCAACTGACACCTAGGAAAAATACTAAGCGTATTCTTCAATCTGGGAATATTAACTTCAAATTTAAACATGCATGCTGAGGAGTTTTGCTCAATAGCATTCCATAAAATAAATATAACATTTTAGACAAGCTATTAAATCACACAAGAATTCAACCCAAGAGTCATACTAAAATTGACAAGTTGGGAGGCATTTATAAGTTGAAAAATATCATCTCAATTACAACATGGTATTGTACATAAAAAATTAAAAACATTAGGGAGACAAGGGACTTCAACAACAAAAGAGAAACCCTAGGTAATGATTTCTAGGATTCTTTAGGCTACGGTTACTGAAGAATTTGAGACACAAAGCTGGGAGGAAAAATTTGTTGAAGTCCTACATACTTGGAGAAGAAAACCCTTAAGGAGAAGCTTGGAAATTATGAAGAAATTTGAAGCCCTAGCTTAGCTTGTGAGAAAGTTTCTTGAAGTTTTACGGTGGTTCTTGAGAGTTTAGGAGAGAATGAGAGGGAATGATCATATCCTTCCCCTAAATCCCCTTCCAAATTACCCAAAAACTACGTAGTTTAGGACAAGAAGAGTGGGAATCTATGAAACTAACCCTAGAAGAAACTTCTGAAATTTGAAATTTGTTGGTCACTGCACGTCAGACAGAATAGGTGACGGACCATCGCAAGCCAGATGGTCCGCCGTCTCCACCGTCAGGCTTAAACAGAATTGCCTGAAAAATTACCCGAAGTGATGGGCCGTCCCTGGACTGACGGACTGTTGCATCTGTTGTCACACTAAAATAGACGACCTGTAAATTTTAGCCCAGGTGACGGTTTCCATGATGGGCCATCACTCCCTTGACGGTTTGTCGGGACCTCTATCACTCAAAAGTTGAAAGAGCTGGACCTCGATGGCACGAATGATGGTCCGTCACCCGGCTGACTGTCATCAACTCTACCATCAGAGGTGTGACGGGACGGCTTGTGACACCAGATCTGAAATTTTAGTTCCTTTTGCTACAATATTTCACTTTGGGTCCGAGGTGTTACAATATCTCCCCCTTTGGAATATTCGTCCTCGAACGGAGACTAACTAGGCTAAAAAGAGGTAGAGAAGGAGCTGCAATACCAGAGCTAAGAACTATAGACTGAAAAACTAATGGAGTTATTGACTTCAAACTGAATTTCATGACTGAACTGAATTCATAAATTGTAAACACATGTTATGACATGAAAGGAACTGATAAGCATGGTCTTAAAAAGAAACTTGATAGAGTGCTAAGGAGGAAACTTGTACCTAAAGTTGAAACTGAGATGAAAGGAATGAGATAAGGTTACTTTGCCAAAATATCTACTTTGACTTCCCACATAGCTCTCTTAATTAGTTGGTTCCTCCATAAAACCTTTACCGAAGTGACCTCCTTGTTTCTCAGCTTATGAAGCTAACGACCTAGAATCTGAACATAAACTTCTTGGTAAGAGAGACTATCCTTTACACCGACACTCTCTAACGGTACAGATGAAGCCAGATCACCGACGCATTTCTTTAACAGAGACACATGGAAGACTAGGTGCACCGATGCTAACTCCGAAGGCAGTTCTAGCTCATAAGTCACATTGCCAATGCATCTCAGGATTCTGTAGGGACCAATATACTTGGGACTGAGCTTTCCTTTCTTCTCGAACCTCATCACCCCTTTCATAGGTGAAATTTTTAGGTATACCCAATCATCCACAACAAACTCCAACTCCCTTCTCCTTATATCTTCATATGATTTCTATCGGCTTTGAGCTGTTTTCAGCCATTCCCTGATAAGGTGAACCTTCTGCATGGCCTCATGAAATGAGTCAGGCCCTATCAAAGTAGCTTTACCAACCTTAAACTACCCTATAGGGGGTCTACACCTCCTACCGTATAAGGCCTCAAATAGGGCTATCTGAATACTGGAGTGGTAGCTGTTGTTGTATGCAAACTCGATAAAAGGTAGGTGATCATCCCAACTACACTTTTAATCGATCACACAAGCCCTCAACATGTCCTCTATAGTCAGAATCATCCACTCAGCCTAGCTATCTGTCTTGGGTGAAAAGCTATGCTGAGCTTAACTTGAATACCAAGTCCTTTCTGAAAAGACTTCCAGAAGTGTGAAGTGAACTAAGCATCCCTATCTGAGATAATGGACAAGGAAACCCTATGTAGTCTGACTAACTCCTGGATATATAGTCCCTCATAATCCTATGCTAAGTCTGTGGTCTTAACTGGTATAAAATATGCCGACTTAGTCATCTGGTCTACAACCACCGAAATGGGGTCATGTTGTTGATGAGTGCGAGGTAGGCCTGTGATAAAATCCATACTCACTTCTTCCTATTTCCAAGTAGGAATACTGATATGCTGGGTCATACCCCCAGGTTTCGGATGTTCAACCTTGACCTGCTGGCAATTTGGACACTTAGCCACGAATTGTGCAATGTCTTTCTTCATGCCATTCCACCAATAGATTTCCCGTAGATCACTAGTACATCTTGGTGGCACCTAGGTGTATAGAGTACCTAGTGCTGTGAACTTACGTTAGTATCTGCTACCTCAAATCATCTACATCTGAAACACAAAATCTGTCCTAGTAATGGAGCACAACGTCTCTCCCTTTGAAAAATGCTTCCACATTTTTCCTTAGGACTTCTTCCTTTAGCTTAAGAAAAATTGGGTCTTCATCCTCTTTTGACTTAACCTCCACCACCAGAAAGATTCTAATCCACTCCAGACTGCAGTTCCACCATTTGCTGAGTTAACCAACTGGACCCCTAACTGAGCCAGTTTATGAACATCTCTAACCAGCTCTTTCTTACCATCCAAAATATGAGCAACATTCCCCATAGACAATCTACTGAGGGCATCAACCACTACATTGGCCTTGCCTGGATGATACAACACACTCATGTCATAATCCTTCAATAACTCTAGCTATCATCTGTCGAATATTCAAATCCTTTTGACTGAACACATACTGCAAACTCTTGTGATTAATAAAAAAACATCTACATGAACCTTATGCAGATAATGCCTTCGAATATTCAAAGCAAACATTACCACTGCCAATTCAAGATCATGTGTCAGATAGTTCTTCTCATGAACCTTGAGCTGTTTGGAGGCATAAGCTATGACCTTGCATGTTTAGCAGAGAATGAGAGGGAATGATCAACTCCCTCCCCTAAATCCCCTTCTATATTACCCTAAAACTACATAGTTTAGGACTTAGAATATTGAGAATGTACGAAATTACCCCTAGAAGAAAGTTTTGAAATCTGAATTTTTTTGGTCGCTGCACGTCTGACAGAACAGGTTACGACCATCACAAGCTTGACGGTCTGTCGTCTCCACCATCGTTCTTAAATAGAATTGCCAAAAATATTACCCCAAGTGACAAGCTATTACTGGAATGATGGAACATTGAGTCTATCATCACATTGAAATAGATGGCCTGGAAATTTTGGCCCAGGTGATGGTTTCCATGACAGGCCGTCACTCCCTTGACGGTCCTTAGAGACCACCATCACTCAAAAGATAAACGGGCATGACCTCAACATCATAAGTGGCGGTCCATTGCCCGGATGATGGCCATCAACTCTACCGTCAGAAGAGTGATGGAACAACACCCTCTGTCACTTCGACACCAGATCTGCAATTTGGTTTCTTTTGCTGCAATATTTCACTCCGGGGTCTGAGGTGTTATATTTCTCAAAATCAAGTAATCAAATTTCTCCACATAACTAGTAGATAATGAAAGATGCATTACTCACAATTAGTGAGGACTAGTTCTCTTAATGATTTTGCTGCCAGAAATTTAAAAATAGGTAAAGGGTACGACAAATATACATTATCTCTATACACTAGATTTTTTTGATAGATATAATTGTATAGATAGAAGGATAATTTAGTCTTTGGAAAAGTGAAAAATATATCCTTCAAATTTTCAATTAGTAAATATACACTTCGTTAAAAAAAGTGGTGCATATATTCCTCGTCATTTAACAAATGGTACATATATGCCATTGTCGTCTAACAAATGATGCATATTTATCCATTCCATTAATAGACTAAATTAAAAAAATCTTAAAATTGGTTTTGTAATGTCACACCCCGAGTCTACACCCTAGATGAAACACGACACTTGGAGACACAAGTAACCCCAAGTCAACCCCTAGTCTTTCATACACTAGCAATTCGAGTAACACATAGCGAAAGCATTAAACAATGGAATCATTTAATAAAACTAAATTTAATAAAAAACTCATACATATGAAAGAAACATCAATACTAAACGTCTGAAATTATGTCTGAAAGCCAATCTACAAGGGATGAGTTGTTGGGACAAGCCCCCAACTAACTCTAAATCTGAGTAAAATGAAAAGAAAAGAAATATAACTAATTCAATAATTTACCGTCCTCGAAGGATGAGGACTCACCAATCAGTATATCTGAGATCTTCAGGTGGGCGGTAAGTTAATGAAGCTGAGACTGAGATCCTACATCTGTATCATCAGGCGATATAGCATAAAAGTATGCATTAGTACTTTGAATGTACTGAGTGAGTGAGAGAAACATAACAAAATAAGATAAGTGTAATAAATGCTGAACTGAGAAGACATGCTATAATCAACTAAAGCTACTGAGCAGAATAACTGACATATCTAGGATGGTCCAAAAAACCTTGTCTGATAGCCAAGCATGCCCTAAGTCTTATTCTGATCTGAACTGAACTAAGCTGACTAGTGGGAGAGTCTATAACGGACATGTAACCACGTGAGCTAGAAGTGGAGTCCGATGTATACACCCTACCGGTAGGACCCAATATACCTTGCCACGGTATAAAGGCATGAACTGGGTGATCACTAAAGTCTGGGACCAATCAGGCAAATAAATACTGATACCTACGTTGGCAACGTAGTTTTGGGAATCTGGGTGCGCTGGAACCCGGTACGCTCGATGCTAAGTCCTACTCCCACTAGAAAACCTAAATTGAACACTGAGCTGATAGCTCAAAACTGGGGTCCAATACTAGTCAAGGACACATAAGTGAAAGTACCCTGAGATTCTTATCGGACCGGATCCTGAAATTGGGTTCTAGATTGGTTAGAGCTGCTTATCTAGAAGCGTCGTAACCGTCTAAGAATAAACTATAATCTGCTGGGGTCCTAGGGCTAGTCAGAGCTATTTGTCTAAGTGTCATGACCGCCTCTTGGACCAATACACTGAGTTCTGGATCTGATTCTGATAACTGCAAGGTGATACTGACACCTCGGTATTTTCTGTAGTCAAACTGGTCAGCTGACATTATTTTGGTCAACCTGGAGGTTGCTAAAAAATCTGATTGAGGCTAGGCTGACATTTCTGAGTATATGTACTTCTGACTAAAATTGTCTAACATATATTTGACTGAGTTTCTAACGCATACGACTATCATAGAAACCCCTAACTTTGAAAGATTCAAGGAATTTCGAGAATTCGATACTTATGCAGGATTCTAGTTTCCATTTTCAAGAGTAGGGCTAACATTCACACTCAACGGAACAGACATCCTTCTAATAACCAATTGGTGGAAAAAATCAATAATTAGCATAGAATAATATTCCTCTAGAATTAACAAGGTATGATAGCAATATCTTCACAATAAAAAATTCAGGGCTAGAACTGATAGTGAACTGAGGAAGAGTTTTAGGGGACACAAGGGAAGAACAATCTCCTTGTTGAATTTCCACATACCTGGCTAAGAATTCCCTTGAGGAGGAACTTGAATTTTTGCAATGGATGAAGAACCCTGGACCTTACTCTGAAAGTTCTTAAGAGAAACTCTTCGATGCTTCTTGAGAACCTATGTGAGGAATGAGGGAAAAGGTCGTTCATTCCCACTAATAGGTATGAAATTATGTCTAAAACGACATGGTTTCAAGTTTAGGGAGGTTGGAAATTACTGGAAGACCCTTAAAAATTCACAGGGAAAAACTGTTAGATGGTCGTAACGAGGGACCTAACAACTCGTTACCCTAGGCCATGACTCGTAGAATCACCTGTTAAGTACAATTTCTATCAGTCATCTAGGGATGGTAACGAATGACTTCATGACTCATTGCTTGTGACCACGAGTCGTGGTCACCATTCATTAGGTACACTACCTCACTCTCAGAAAATACTCCCCTAGCTAATCACGACTCACCTCACTACTCGTGGTGACTGACCACGAATCGTGGGGTCCTTTCTTCAAGTACATTGCCTCCACCTATCTATACTTTCGTTTTCCCCTCCCCACGACTGACCTAATGAATCGTGGGGAATGACCACGACTGGTTTGTTCGTCCGTGGGGTATCCTTTTCCCAAATATTAAAACTTCCTCACTTGGCCTCCCTATGAGTCACCTCACGACTCGTGGGCACCTCCAACGGGTCACTTATCGACCCGTTCTGTGAATGGTACCAGATTTTCCAGTTTTATGCAAATTTTCTATTTTTAAGTCCCAGATCCAATCTTTGAGTTTTCGGGGCATTACAATGTCTCCCCCTTGAGAACATTCGTCCTTGAATGTTGGAAAACACATAGGAAGGCAGAGAATAGCAAATAAAAAATTTCAAATATTGCTCATTTAAAAAAGAACTGACAGAATGACTACCTCTATTTCAAAAGACATAACTGAACTGAATTTACCTTTCATACATACATCCATAAACGTAAAAGAAACTTGAATACATGATCTAAATATGAAACTAAATTGAGTTCTAGGACAAAATAAATATCTCAAGCATAACAAAGCCAGTAGAAAATGAGTGTGCGTATTTGGCCATCATATCTGCTTTTGCCTCCCACGTAGCACCCTCTACCCGTTGATTTCTCCGTAAGACCTTGACTGAAGCTATTTCCTTGTTCCTCAGTTTACATATTTGACGGTCAATGATTTGGACTGGGACCTCCTCATATGAGAGACTATCCTTTATTTATACACTGTCCAATGGCACAACTGAAGTTGGATCTCCAATGCATTTCTTCAAAAGTGACACATGGAATACAGGGTGCACTAATGCCAACTCTGAAGGTAAATCCAGCTGATAAGCTTACTTGCCAATTCATCTCAAAATTCTGTAAGGTTCTACATATCTAGGACTGAGCTTTCCCTTCTTCCCAAACCTCATCACCCCTTTCATAGGTGAAATTTTCAGATAGATCCAGTCATCCACACAAACTCCAATTCTTTTCTCCTCACATCAGCATAAGATTTCTAATAGCTTTGAGTTGTTTTTAATCTTTCTCTTATGAGTTGTACCTTGTGCATAGCTTCATGAACCGAGCCTGGCCCGATAATAGTAGCTTCACCCACTTCAAACCACCCAATGGGAGATCTGCACCTCCTACCATACAACGCCTCAAACGGGGCCATCTGGATACTGCAGTGATAGCTGTTGTTGTATGCAAACTCGATAAGAAGAAAATGGTCATCCCAACTCCCCTTGAAATCTATCACGCATTCTCTCAACATATCTTGTGGGGTCTAAATAGTCCGCTCAACTTGTCCATCTATTTGCAGGTGAAAAGCTATACTGAGCTTGACCAGGGTGCCAAGTCCCTTATGAAAAGACTTCCAAAAATGTGAGGTGAACTAAGTATCTCTGTCTGAGATAATAGATAATGGCACCCCATGAAGTATGACCAACTCTTTGATATAAAGCCTATCATAGTCCTCGACTGAATATGTCGCTTTGACTGGGAGAAAATGTGCTGACTTAGTCATCCGATCTACTACTACCCAGATGGAGTCATGTTGCCGACGTGTCCGAGGTAGACCAATAATAAAATTCATATTCACTTCTTCCCATTTCTACGTAGGTATGCTGATATCTTGGGTCATACCTCCTGACCTTTGATGCTCTACCTTAACTTGCTGGCAGTTTGGGCACTTAGCTACAAATTTAGCAATATCCCTCTTCATGCCATTCCACCACTAAATATATCACAAATCACGGTACATTTTAGTAGCACTAGGGTGGATAGAGTATCTTGAGTTGTGTACTTCAGCCAATATTTGTTGTCTCAAGTCACCAACGACCGGTACGCACAATGTGCCCTAATAATGGAACACACCATCTCCCCCTTTGGAGAAAGCCTCAACCTCCTTTATGAGAACCGTTTCCTTAAGTTTAAGAATAATGGGATCTTCATCCTATTTGGACTTAACTTCCACAACTATGGAAGAGTCTGACCCACTTTGCATTACCACTCCACCTTCGGTTGAATCCACCAACTGTACTCCCAACCAAGATAGCCTATGAATATCCTTTACCATTTCTTTATTGCCCTATTCAACATAAGCTACGCTCCCCATAGACAATCTGTTTAGTGCATCAGCCACCATATTGACTTTGCTCGGATGATACAGAACACTCATGTCATAGTCTTTCAGTAGCTCCAACCACCTTTTCTATCGAAGATTTAGGTCCTTCTGACTGAACACATACTGAAGGCTCTTGTGATTTGTGAACACATCCACATGAGCCCCGTATAGGTAATGTCTCCATATTTTCAGCGCAACACCACCGCTACCAACTCCAAGTCATGGGTTGGATAATTCTTCTCATGAACCTTGAGTTTTCTGGATGTGTAGGCTATCACTTTACCCCACTACATCAGAACGCAACCGAGTCCAACTTTGAAAGCATCACTATACACAACCAACCCCTTTGTTCCTTTTGGCAAGGTCAAAACTGGAGCGGTAGTGAGTCGAGTCTTCAACTCCTGGAAACTCTTTTCACACGTATCTGACCATTGGAATTTCACTTTCTTATGAGTTAACTTAGTAAGAGGAGATGCTATAGAGGAGACGCCTTCCACAAACCTTCAGTAATAACCAGTTAAGCCCAGGAATCTCCTGATTTCCATTGGAGAGGTAGGTCTTGGCCAATCTTTCACTGCTACTATCTTTTGAGGATCAACCTAAATACCTTCGCCCGAGACCACGTGACCCAGGAAAATCACGAACTTCAACTAGAATTTAAACTTGCTGAACTTGGCGAACAACTGGTGGTCTCTGAGCGTCTGAAGCACTATCCTCAGGTGATTAGCATGCTCTTCCTCATTTCTAGATACTGTTTGAAGACTCTATTCATCAAGTCCATGAAGGCTTTGGGGGCATTTGTTATCCCAAAGGACATAACCACAAACTCGTAGTGACCATACCGAGTGCTGAACACTATTTTTAATATGTCACACTCTCTAACCCTTAACTGATTATACCCTGACCTGAGTTTTTGAGAAATAATTGGCTCCCTGAAGTTGGTCAAACAGGTCGTCAATTCTGGGTAGGGGACACCTATTCTTGACTGTGACTTTGTTCAACTGACGGTAATCTATGCACATTCTGAGGTGTACCGTCTTTCTTATGCACGAATAGTACTGGAGCATCCTAGGGAGAGATGCTAGGTCTTATAAAACCCTTGTCAAGAAGATCTTTTAGTTGCTCCTTAAGTTCAGCTGGAGCCATTCTGTAAAGAGGGATGCAGATGGGCTGAGTATCTGGAATGAGGTCTATACCGAAGTCAATTTACCATTCAGAAGGTACTCCAGGAAGATCTTCAGGGAACACATCTGGAAACTCTCTGACAACAGGGACTGACTGGATATTGGGGTCTTAGAGTTGGAATCCTTGACCCGAACTAGATGGTAGATACATCCTTTGGAAATAATCTTCTTGGCCTTAAGATAGGAAATAAACCTACCCTTAGTGCTGAACTACTGCCCGACCACTCTAGAGCCGGTTCATTAGGGAACTGAAACCTGACGACCCTAGTTCTGTAGTTAATTGAGGCCTAACCAGAGTGTAACCAATCCATGACAAGAATGAGGTCGAAGTCGACCATGTCTAACTCTAAAAGGTTAGCTGGAATGAATTTATTGCAGACTGAAATTGGACAGTTTCTATACATCCGGCTGGCTCTAACTGACTCGCCAACTGGTATAGAGACTGAGAAGGGTTTTGATTATACTTCCAGACTGGTATCGAACTGGACTGTTATGTAGGGAGTCACGAATGACAATATGGCCCCCGGATCAAGCAGGGCATATACATCAAGGTGGAAAAGACGTAACATACTCGTGACCATATCTGGTGAATTCTCCTATTCCTGACGAGATGATAATGCATAAAAATGGTTTTCACATTGACCGCCCTCCGTACCTAAGGTGTTAGTCTGTTGAGTTGGTCGGCCTGCTGGAGCTGCTGAGGTGGTTGATTGTGATCTCCCTTGCTCACTGACGGGCACTCCTTAAGACGATGTCTGAGCTATCCACAACCAATACAACCCCCTCGACCCTGAACACACTCTCCCTGGTGGTTCTTGCCGCACTTGGGGCAAGCTAGATATCTGTTCCCGACACTGTAGCTCTAATACTGAGAGCCAGATGCTCTACCCCTCCGGTCTTGATGGGATCGGAAGGTTGGGGCGCTGGCTGAGCTAGGTGTTGGAGCCCTCTGCTGCTGTGGTTGTTGCTGCTCCTACTGTGGGCAGTTGCTACCGCCAGACCTCTAGTGGCCATGATCTGACTGGCTAGTCCTAGCCCGCTTGTTCTTCCTTTCTATGTCCCTTAGATTCTCGACTTCAATCTATTGGGCATAGAAAATCAAACTGGAGAGGTCAATGTCCTTAATCAGCATCGCTGTTCTGCACTACTTGAGGACGAAGTTTGACACCCCATTCACAAATTTTAGCATGCAAGCTCTTGGCTCGACCACAATCTCTAGAGCTTATTTGGACAACTTGGTAAACTCAAGAGCATACTCTTCCAACGCTTTGCTTCCCTGCATTAGGTTCATAAACTCCGCTATCTTGGTTTCCCTGAGCTCCATCGGGAAAAATCTATCTAGAAAAGCGGTCTTGAACTCCTCCCACTCAATTGGTCCTGCTTCCGTGGGTCGTCCCTCCTTCCACTGTTCATACCAGACCTGGGCTACTCCTTTTAGCTGGTAGGCAGCCAGGTAAGCACTCTCAGAGGAGTTGACACCCATTATATGGGTAATCTTCCAAATCTCGTCTATGAACTCTTGGGGATCCTCCCCCACTTTGGATCCCTGAAAAGATGGAGGGTTCATACGGGTGAAGTCTCGCACCCTAGCAGCAACTGCGGATCCATTGTTGTTGACTTGTACTACTTGTTGGTTCACCTGATTAGTGATGGTTTAGGCGAGCAACTGAATGGCTGCCCTGAATTTAGTGATTGACACCTAATCATCCTGTGGGGGCGCCGGGGCTAGTGGAGTAATCCATTGGGCATTTCTAGCCCTCCTTCCATTTTCGCGTCGTGGAGGCATATTTCATTGAAATGAAGCAGAGCATGAGTTAGGAGAATGATTTTTTTTGAAACTGAATATCAACACACGACAAGGAGTATGAAATAAAGGGAAATTTCCTAATGACATCTCATAGCCTCCTCGTCATAAGTGTGGCGCGCTTCACACCATGAAGAGGACTATACTCGATGCGGCTTTTAGATGATCGAGGACACTCTGAATCTAGTGCTCTGATACCATGTTTGTCACGCCCCGAGTCTACACCCTGGATGGAACACGACACTTGGAGTCATAAGTAACCCCAAGTCAACCCCTGGTCTATCATACACTAGCAATTCGAATAACACATATCAGAAGCATTAAGCAATGGAATCATTTAATAAAACTAAATTTAATAACAAACTCGTACATCTGAAAGAAACATCAATACTAAATTTTTGAAAGAAAATCTACAAGGGATGAGTTGCTGGGACAAGCCCCCAGCTAACTATAAATTTGAGTAAAATGAAAAGAAAAGAAATATAACTAATTCAACAATTTCCCGTCCTCGAAGGATGAGGACTCACCAATCAATATAGCTGAGATCTTCGGTGGGAAGTAAGTTAACGGAGCTGAGACTGAGATCCTACATCTGTATCATAAGATGATACAACATAAAAGTATGCATCAGTACTTTGAATGTACTGAGTAAGTGAGAGAAGCGTAACACAATAAGATAAGTGAAATAAATGTTGAACTGAGAAGACATGCTATAATCAACTAAAGCTATTGAGTTGAATAACTGACATATCTGGGATGGTCTAGAAAACCCTATCTGATATCCAAGCATGCCCTAAGTCTGATCCTGATCTGAACTGACAAAGCTGACTAGTGGGAGAGTCTATAACCGACATGTAACCACGTGAGCTAGACGTGGATTCCGATGTATACACCCCATCGGTAGGACCCAATATACCTTTACAGGGTATAAAGGCATGAACTAGGTGATCAGAAAAGTCTAGGGACAATCAGGACAATAAATACTGATACCTATGCTGGAAACGCAATTCTGGGAACCTGAATGCACTGGAATCCCAGTCCGCTCGGTGCTAAGTCCTACTCACACTGGAAAACCTAAACTGAACACTAAGCTGATAGCTCGAAACTGGGGTCCAGGACTAGTTAGGGACGCACAACTAAAAGTACCATGAGATTCTTATCGGATCAGATTCTGAAACAGGGTTCTAGACTGGTCATAGCTGCTTATCTAGAAGTGTTGTAATCGTCTAAGAACAAACTGTAATCCAACTGGGTCCTAGGGCTAGTCAGAGCTATCTATCTAAGTGTCATGATCGCCCCGTGGACCAATACACTAAGTTCTGGATCTGATTTTGATAACTGGAAGGTGATACTGACATCTCGGGAATTTTTGTAGTTAAACTGATTAGCTGACATTATTTTGGTCAACCTAGAGCTTGCTAAAAAAATTGACTGAGGCTAGGCTGACATTTATGAGTATATGTAATTTTTGACTGAAATTGTCTAACATATATTTGACTGAGTTTCTAACACATACAACTATTATAGAAACCCCTAACTCTGAAAGATTCAAGGAATTTTGAGAATTCGATACTTATGCAGGATTCTAGTTTTTGTTTTCAAGAGTAGGGATAACATTCACATTCAACAGAACAAACATCCTCCTAATTACAAATTGGTAGAAAACATAAAAAATTAGCATAGAATATTCCTCAAGAACTAACAAGGTCTGATAGCAATATCTTCACAATCGAAAATTCAGGGCTAGAATTGATAATGAACTGAGCAAGAGTTTTAGGGGACACAAAAGAAGAACAATCCCCTTGTTGAATTCCCACATAACTGACTAAGAATTCCCTTGAGGATGAACTTGAATTTCTGTAATGGATGAAGAACCCTGGACCTTACTCTGAAAGTTCTTGGGAGAAACTCTTCAATGCTTTTTGAGAACCTACGTGGGGAATAAGGGAAAAGGCCGTTCATTCCCACTAATAGGTCTGAAATTATGTCTAAAACGACGTAGTTTCAAGTTTAGAGAGGTTGGGAATTACTGGAAGACCCTTGAAAATTTGTAGGGAAAAACTGTCAGATGGTCCTAACGAGGGACCTAATGACTCGTTACCCTAGGCCACGACTCATGACATCACCCATTAAGTACACTGTCTATCAGTCGTTTGGGGCTAGTAACGAATGACTTCGCGACTCGTTGCTGGTGGCCACGAGTCATGGTCACCGTTCGTTAGGTACACTGCCTTACTCTTAGAAAATTCTCCCCTAGCTGATCACGACTCACCTCACGACTCGTGGTGACTGACCACAAATTGTGGGGTAATGACCACGACTCGTTTGGTCTTCCATGGGGTATCCTTTTCCCAAAACTCAAAACTTCCTCACCTGGCCTCTCCACAAGTTTCCTCACGACTCGTGGGAACCTCCAATGAGTCACTTAACGACCCGTTATGTGACTTGTGCCAGATTTTTCAAATTTCTGCAAATTTTCTATTTTTAAGTCCCGAATCTAATCTTAGAGTTTTTGGAGAATTACATGTAATTTAAAAAATTACCTCATTTATTTTTTATCCCCGTAGACTTGACCAAAACCTATTTTATGAAAAGTAGAAGAGGAATCGATTTTTTTCATTTGGATCGGGTTTTTAGGGGGGGGGGAATGGATAAGGTAATCTTTTATAGCTACATGGAATTTTTGGAGTTAAAAACCATTTTTAGAATTTTTTAAAATTCGGCAAATATCGGTCTATTAATGAAAAATATAAACATGCACCATTTGTTAGATGGCAGGGTATATATGCACCTCTTTTTAAAGGAGGGGTATATCTGCTCCAACACAAAATTGAGGGATATATTTTCTCCTTTTCCTTTAGTCTTTGAATAATTTTGACAAGAGGTAAATCCGCTCTAAGTCACAAAGTTGAGGGGCATATTTGCCACTTTTCTCTTTATTCTTTGTATCATTGTACATATTATAAAGAGTAAAGATCCAAAACACACCCAAACTATCCTCGTTTTTTGAGTTTAGTACTTGAACTATACGCGGTTTGCATTTAGTACTTGAACTATCATCCCATGCTTTTAGAAACACACTTGAACATTTATATTTCTTCTATGTGCTACACTTGCTAGTTTATTTTTAAAAAAGAAAACCCGGTGGCACTCACGTGTATAATTTTTCTAATTTAGAAAAACATAGATAAATTACACACTATTTGTATAATTTAGTTTATTTTCTCTAGCTAAGTAGACAGTTGGTGACACCAAGGGTTTTTGCTTCCTAATCGTCCAGTCGACACTATGACGTCACTTCAATCAAGACTTTCATTATCACCAGCAACTCTTGATTGCTAGATTAGTTACTCATTTAGCAAGAATAAAAGCTAGGGTTCATTGTCCTCTGTGATACTTATCATCTGATAAGACTTAAAAAGTGTGACGATATTCTTCACCTAGGTACTCTCTTTCTTTGCTTAGTTTTTCCTAATTTTTCTATCATTTCTCTCATTTATGTTAAAAATTTATGTTTTAATCTTTGAATACCTCTATTGTTCTAGGTAATGGACACTAAATATTTGAGGTTTCATATTAGTGGTATACTTGAGCGTGAGGTAGAGCCTATTTATATTGTGAGAAATAAGGAATAAACCTTCATTGTTGATATGGACCATTTGTCTCTTCCGGAAGTGAAAGACTACTGTAGTGATTTTGGGGTTTTCAATGTAGACAAAATATTTATTTGAGTTCTTGATGGTGGAAATTTGGTAGAATTGGTGAAAGATGGAGATTTATTGTTATTAGCTAATTTTTGCCTGATTGGGGTACTATGGACATTTATATGTCATAAAGGGGAAGTTTTTATTAAAAAAACACATGTGACCAGTGAGTCTTTTGAGATCACATGCAATAGATTAGGTGGACTTAAAAAAGATTCCATTAATAAGTTTGGTGAAGGTCTCAGTGCACCTTTAGGTAAAGAAATTGTTACACCCCGTAAAATTTTCGACACATAGATGGCCTATTCGCATGTTGGTTAAGAGTTTTAGAATGCTATACATGCTAGAAAAAGGCCTGGGGGAAAGATCGGACAAACGCCAAGTCG
>JACEIK010008208.1:0-27327 GCA_018107945.1 Datura stramonium
GTAGCTTCTCATATTCCATCTGGGTGTTTGAAAAAGGGATCGTTCCATTGATGTGTCCTGATAGAATCACAAAAGAAAAACAAAGAAAACATAAATAGGTAAATAACAACCAAAAGTCAAATACAAGAAATTAATCTAGTCTTAGCCGTATTCCCCGGAAACGGCGCCACTTTTTGATAATGCTCAAACTCACACCTCCTGCTGAAGTATGAAGTAGATGTTGTCAATAAAGAACCCAACAAAGAGGTTGGGGTAGAACCCATAGGGAATATGAAAGATCTAGACTAATGTCGGTAAGTGAACTTGTTGGTTAGTTACTCCAATTTGGGGGTTTTAAGAAAAATATAATTAAAACAAAAGTTGACATTATGATGTAAATCAAGATTGAAGAATAATTAAGGTTTGTGTTCCCAATGGGTTCATAATTGTATCAGGTATACACATGTAATCAATACTAATGCTTACTTGTAGAACTGATAACTAGGGTTCATCCAAACGATTGGTTCGTCCCTATTGGATGACTATAGTCAATCATCGAGCAGGTCTCATTAGCAATTTCAAATGATCCGTTATCAATAAGTTTCAAATTTAACTATCATGTGACCACAGCTCAAGTTAATGCAATGATCATCAAGATCAAGGCTTTGTTGTAATTCTCTTTTCCGAATCTCTACCTCTCTAGGCTCAAGCAAAAGAATTTGGGCAAGTCCTAACATGTACACCATTAAAAAACGTTTAAGCATGAAGAAAATACAATACAAGTGTTTTGAATTGGTTTTGAATTACTTTTGCGTATCCCTAGCTCGTTAATCCATCATGGTTCCCACAACCCTAGCTATGGAGGTTTTAGCCTCTCATAGTTGCAAGGTTATGATATGCATTCATAATTAAATACATAATTCAATACTGACAATCGTAGGTGAGAGAAAATCTTCTTTGATTATATCAGAAAAACTTCAAGAACAATTGGTAAAGATCAAGAAAGAATCCAAGAAAAGGTTGATCAACTCAATTCTATGTTTTCCCTCAAATCTCTATTGTTTTCACACCTATCTAACTTCTCTCTAATTTTCCCCTATCATTCTCTACTGAAAATAAAACATAAAATGTATTTATATAGACATAAGAATCATTTTCCTAAGCTAACAGGGTGATTTTCCATAACTGGCGTCGCTTGAGCCACGACTGATCATACGACTCATAGCAGGATTGTACGGGTCGTACCTGTTGTCCATAAGTCCTTGTCTTGCTAAAATTTGTCTACGTGTTTGGCCTTGGTACTAGTTGAGCTCTTCTTGCATAGCCATTACACAATATGGGTCCTGCAAGGCTTCACAATAATTTTTAGGTCCAATGTAAGACAAGAAGGCTGAATAAGCACAAAAATTCTTCATGGAGGCCCTAGTTTGAATTCCTTTATTAAGATCAGTTATGATTAAATCAAAGGGATGAGAATTTTGGTGTTTCGAAGGCCTCAAACTTAATTCTTGTGAATTTTCATTATTTGTTTCTGGAGCAAAGTTAGGTGATGTTCTTTTCTCTGTTCCTTGTTCTAAACTTACCATGTCTCAGGGTTTTTTCCCCCTGAATTTTCCAGCTCCTGCCCAGATCCCGAGGGAACATTCAAGGAGTCTATTTCCATGACTTTTCCTTCAGTTGGGGTTGGAGTACTTACCTTTTTGGTTGAGTATTGGCAGAGGCCAATTTCATGTTCATCCTCACTTTCCTGCAAGGATGCTTCAATAAATATGTTAGATTCATCATGTGATGGCCCGAACATGGACCCCGGAACATAATATAGGACCTAGAACCATGAATGTCTCCAAGCTAACCATGGCACATGCATAGCATAATCAAGAGCATAAAACTAAGCAAAAGTAAAGAATAAACCAAAACATGAGCGAAATTCTAAAATATCATAAGGACACAAGCGGGACTATAAGTTAACATTGTTGAACATCTACACATAACTGTCTGAAAGCCTCTAGTCATAAAGATGAGCTATTGGGATAAACCCCCAACTAGCTCTACTAAAATCTGAAACTGAAAGACATGAACATAAAGCATAAAGCTAATAAGAGTCCTTGGATGATAAGGACTCACCCAAGTTGGGGATGAACTGAACTAAAATGGGAGTGAAGCTAATGTCAGGGCTGATACTGGTCATCCGAACTTATATCATGAGATGATATAGCACAGAGTCTGCAGTCAATACTTCGAATGTATTAAGTATGTAGAGTAAGTAAAACATGCTCGTAAATTAGTAAAATAAGGCTATAAGTATAATATAATTTAAAACGTGAGAGTAGAGACAATATGCTGAAACTATTCATCATGACCTAAAGCATAATGACCCAAATTTTTTAAAGTAAAGCATTTGGTTTAACATGGCTAAAAACATAACTAAAAGCTCATAAAGGATCAACGGGTCAATACGCTATTAAACATAGTATCATAATTCATGAGTATGAATAACTTAAAACATGAGGAACTTGGGAGATTCTTATAACCGGCATACCCCACATGATCATACATGGAGCCCAACCTATAAATCCCTAGTCGGGAGAGTGTTCATACCTTGCCAAGGGTAGAACCATGAAAAAGGCATGATATCACTCAAGGTGGCCCATTCGTGCATGGGAGACACTCTCATAAAGGACCCCATCATGGCTCTGTTGGCACGTAGTTCTGAGACCTGACTGCAAAGGGACCCCGGCCTACTCGGTGCTAAATACTACTCCCGAAATATATATAGTGCCTATCTCATAATCATGAAATACAGGTTTACACGGGCTAGTTTAAATTATGAAATTCATAATATCTTAACATCGTGAATTAGCCATGATAATAATGCCGAAGACCAGCCATGATACATAGACTTGAATTTCATGAAAATCATGCATAATCGAGTACAATCATCATAACTTGTAAGTCATAGATTCATGATAAATTCTAATACAAAACATGCATCATAATTATAAATCATGGATTTAAACATAAGAGAATCGAATTCATAGAATATCATGAGAGATTTCATAAAATTTGGGTCTAGCCCTAGCTTTTTCATAAATATGCTTGGAGACTTGAGTTCATGAGATTGGGATGAAATTGGGTATAAGGGTGGAAAAAATACCCCAGAACCTACATACCTTATCTTTGGCCTCACAATTATCAACAAAAAGACACAATCCTCTTATAACGTCAATGAGAAACAATTTTATGGATAGAAACTACAATCAATAGCTTAACGACAAAAATTCAAGTCATAGAGGCATTTCATCGAACACCTGGAGGACGTAGTAAATTCAAGCCTCATAATGAGTGGGTTTCCTAACACCCACTTATTTCTACAGCCCCTTAACAACAAGAATAACCATCAAAAGTCCAACCAAAATAACCACATCCATCTTCAACACCAAAACAATCCAATAAACCTTAACCCTAGGTTGTCACATGAACTCATGGCTTGCTAGTACTGTCCCATGAGTCCTAACCTTAGAACACCCCTAAAGAGTAGAAAACAATACTCATGTAAGGTTTTGGGAGAGTTACTTACCTTGGAGGAAGGAGAAGCGTTCAAGATTTCAATTCATGAAACTCAAAGATTGTTTTTGACCTTGCTAGAGATAGGAAGATGATTTTGATGTTAGAATCATGAAGAAATTCATGAATTTAGGTTTAAATAGGTTGGATAATACTTACCTAGCCTTAGGAGGGTTGAAGAGAGCTCTTGGAAATGGTAGGGTTGGTTAGAGGCAGAACAATACCAAAAAAATCATTTAAGGCGACTTTTAAAAGCCCTAAAACCCCCATGTGACGCCCCAGGTGACGGACTGTTAGTCCCTAGACGGACCATCAACTTGCCCATCACTTTGGGGTGGAAATTCGTTGATTCTGGTTAAGGTTGACGTACCAAACTTAATAGGCTGTCGGGTGGTTGACGGGGCCGTCACTCTGGCCATCACACCTGACAGTGCTCATAGATTGCTCATAATTTTTTACTCCGAACTCTGACTGATGCAAGGTCAGATGCGTTGGAAATAAGAATCAAAGAGATACAATTTGATGTGTTGAATCACCCAGAATAACTTTGTAAATCAGGAGTTATCATCGTTTGAAGTTGATCTTCATAAAAACTCAATCGGTAGGAAAGATCCCAACTCAACTTTATACTAGAGGTTTCTTATGACCTTCATTTGCGTCCAAAGCACTTTCCACACTTAAGAATCAATATTTACACTTACTTTCTATAAATTTCACCCTCCCAAATACTTGATGGTTGTGGACTAAGGTTGGGAACTTTCATTGTATGGTCCGTACTTTTATCCATTCATGATGAAAGTCACAAAAATCAATATTTTCAATTCCTAACCAACTCCAAACTTCCTTAACACCTTATAACTCTTGATTTTTACTCCTCCAAGCACTTAAGATTCATCAATTAGTTTCTAAGTCGATTTCACCCACATACATAGAACGGTTCAAATCTTAATATAAGGGTACGAGGTATACATCAAATATAACATGAACGCTCTCTTCCACACATTCAGTTCTTTTGTTGTACACTTTATAAGCTTTAATATTTGAGGAATATCCAAGGAAAATTCCTTCATCACTTCTTGCATTGAACTATCCTAAGGTGGATTTTCTATTATTATGAACAAAATATTTGCTACCAAAGGTATGTAAGTGCTTGATAATAGATTTTCTGCCTTTGAGGAGTTCATTTGGAGTTTTATCAAGAAGTGATCTAATCATGCATCTATTTATTATATAACAGGTTGTGTTTATTGCTTCGGCCCAAAAAAATTTTGGAAGTCCACTAGAAATAAGCATTGTTCGTTCCATATCTTCTAGTGTCCTATTCTTTCTTTACACAACCCCATTTTGTTGGGGAGTTCTAGGGGCGGAAAAATTATGATCAATTCCATATTTGTAATAAAAAGCAGTAAACTTAGCATTTTCAAATTCAGTGTCATGATAAGATCAAATACTTATTACCTCAAACCCAAGAGTTCATTGAATCATTTTTGCAAACACTTTAAACATGTCAAACGCTTCATCATTAGAGGATAGAAACAAGGTCCATGTAAAGCGAGAGAAATCATCAACAATCACAAGAATAAATTTCTTACCTCTATGGCTTACTACCCTCATGGGTCCACAAAGATCCATATGTAGTAACTCGAGCGACTTGGAGGTACTTATTACGTTTTTAGACTTAAAGGATGATCTAATTTGTTTTCCTTTAGCACAAGCATCACATACCTTGTCATCCTTAAATTTTATTTCAGGAAGACCAATGACAAGATTTTTTAAAATCAATCTATTGAGCAATGAAAGACTAACATGACCCGATCGCTAGTGCCAAAGGAGAACATCATCATCAAAAAACACTTAAACAAGTTAAATGAATAAAAAGAATATTAGTGTGTCACTTTTGTTTCATTACAATTTTCCCAGAATTGTTATTTATGACTTTGTAATTGAATAAAAAGAATAGCATTGTGTTCCCTCGCTTGCAAAGTTGAGATATGCCCAACAAGTTGGGTTTCAGACCATCCACCAAATAACATTATCAATTAAATGATTAAGATATTTACCTATCTTACCTATACCAATGACAAGATTTTTCAAAACCAGTTTATTGAGCAATGAAAGACTAACATGACCCAATCACTTGTGCCAAAGGAGAACATCATCATCAAGAATACTTAAAAAAGTTAATTCACTTTCAGAAGGCGACATAATACAAGCTTTATAAATATTACTGTATCGTTTTTCTTTCATTACAATTTCTCCAGACTTTTTATTTATGACTTTGTAATCGAAGGAAAAGAATAGCACTCATTATGTTCTTTTAAACGCAAGAAGGGGAACCAAACTGTGTTCCCTCGATTGCAAAGTTGAAATATGCTCAACAAGTTGGGTTTCAGACCATCCACCAAATAAACATTATCAATTGAGTGAATAAGAGACTTGTCTATATTACCTATACCAATTACCGTGCCTTTCTTTCCACCTCCGAAGGACACAGTTCCTCCGTTGAAGGTTGTCAGTGAAAGAAAAAGTAATTTGTTACCTATCATATGCTTGGAGCAACCACTGTCAAAATACCATTTTTTTTGTTGCTCCTTCTCACTTCAACCTGCAAAATTAGTTAAGGGTTAGATTTGGGAACCCACAGTTAGATTTGGGAACCCACACTAGTTTGGTTCCTCTTCTTTGATAACTTGCGAAATTGAATCTTTTCTTATCCACTTGACAATGTTTTAAATTTTTTCAAGAGCTTTTATCCTGGCTAAACATTCATATCTAAAACGTTCAGTATGTCCACAATGGATACATAGTCGATATTCAGCCAAACCAACATATTTTATTTTAATATCCCATTTGACAGGTTTTCTTTTATAGCCGAGACTAGTTCGACATTTATTGTAATGTTCATTTAGCCAGGTTAAAGCTTCACAAGACTTGTTCCACTTCTTCATCATGGAAATTTCATAATTAACTTGATTCAAAGTTACTTGGAGTTCCGAACTGTCACGACCCGAACGGAGGCCCGGATCGTAGACACGGGACAAGGGACCCTGAGAGACCCCAAGTCGACCTATGGCATAAGCATACATCTAACTCAATCAATAAACTGAAGAATCAACAATATAAACTCAGCGGAAGTCTAACTCAACATAACATAAGAATAAGCATCTGAAGCTAAACACATACATAAGTCTGAAAAGCCTCTAATCTGGACGAGTTGATGGGACAAGACCCCAACTAACTCAACAATATTGAAGCTGAAAATACATAAGGGAAACTGAAATACATAAGGAAAAGATAGATGGTCTGGTCTTCGAAAGATGAGGACTCACCAATAAGTAGACGCCAACTCCGATGAGCTGTCTAAGAGCAGGGCTGAACTTGAGAGTCGGGTCCTGTATCATGAAACGATACAGCATAGAAAGTGTGCGGTCAATTCGTGGAATGTATCGAGTATGCAAGGTAAGTAAAACCTCTTAAGTAAAGTAAATCATTTAAAGTATTTCATATCATATCATAAGCTTTCAAATCTAAGAGGAGGGCTTGCATGCTTTCTTTCTGAAATCATAATCTTTTCATAACATGAAAATGCATATCTTCATAACATCATAACTGACTTGAATGACTCAAAGCTGAAATATGACATTTATAAGAAAAGCTGAACAATGACAAACCTTGCTTTTAGAACATGCATGTATAAAATAATAACCATGAGTAATGAATATGCAAATCTGAATCATATAGACAATGGGAGACTCGTCACTTAACCGACATACCACGATAGAACATACATGGTTCCGACTATCACACTCAAGTGGGCAGAGCCGTCCAAAACCTTGTCAGGGCTAAGGACACTATCATGATATCGATATCAAGCTCATGGGCCATTAGGGCTGGGGATAGCTCACAAGGGAGGTCCCAATAATATAATAGTATTAACCTACTTTGGCGCATAGTTCTGGGCATAGGGTAATCGAACCTTAGCCCGCTCGATACTAGACTCTTCTCCCAAAATATGCAATGCTCTACATCATATATAACGAAGCTCAACATAACATACGTCTCAATTGTGAATTCATGCATATGAGAAACTTTATCTTGAAATATACCACAAGCTCAAAGATAAGTGGGAGCCTTTACTCCAAAACCATGTGGTAAGCTTACTGTAGAGATACTACATCATCATACTCAATATAAGGGCTTTGCCCAAAACTTTATCATGTTTGGATCTACTCAATTTATTTTGAAAATAATATTATAATCATAGTTAGCTTTAGAGACATGCTTTCATCATCATTCTCTTCTTCCATGAACTTCCCATCCATGGCCTTCAATTTCATGAAACTAGAAAACATAATTTTGATTGAAAATAATTTAAAATCTGCCCAAGCTTCACAATTAATCAATAGAAATATAATCTAATCATACCCATGTATAGAGATTGAAGAATTATGCAATTGGGTGAAAATTCCATAACTTGATCATAGAAATTTCTCATACTTAGATAGAAATTGGGCATGGGTGTGGAAGAAGACACCCACTCATAACCCTACATACTTGGAAGATATGATGTGCCAATTGAGTATGCAAAATATATTAAGAACTAAAAGATTTTTCAAAAAACCTTTTATGTTGTTTGTTCTCATGATAAGTTGATTATACCAGCTAGTGTTGGGCCCGAATCTCTAAATTCTGAAACGTATAAAAGGTGAATATGGGTTTATTCACCTGCCATTTGATATCTTACATAGATGCATCTATAAGATGGGTACATGTATGTTTATTGTCAACCTATAGTTTGACATTTTCAAAATTGATTATGCAATATAAATTGAGTTAAGAGCATAATCTTCATATTGTGTAATCAAGATAATTCATCTTAATAATATTGATTTATATCAAGCTGGTTTAGCATTGAATATCTCTGATAAATAATTGAACCATTGCTTATGAGAATAAATCTTTTTGTGTTGTTCTATGATATGATATACTACATACAACAGCACTTAACCAATAAATTATATTTAGTATCCCCTCATCTCTATTGGTTCGGGGTCAGGAACCAAATATTTTTTCATCTAATAGATTTTGATGTGCGGTATGATTATTGAATCTATTATGATGCACACAAATGAATTCTCCAAAAAAGATCTCGAATATATGTTAACTTTCTAACATGAGGAGGAGAGAATAAGCAACTAAGAAATATATTGTAGATCAGCATTAGTATGATCCCTATTCAAGTCAAATGCTAGAAGCATTTGATGACCTAAAATTAATCTCATATTTCAACTGTAGATATTCTTATTAAAAGTTATTTAAGACAAAGTTTACAACATACATGAAGCATGATAAAAAAATAATTTCAAATGCAATAATCATTAAAAATGATCAAAGTGATCATAATAAGGAGGCAAAATGCTCTTGAAGAGCCTACAATATAACACTACTTGAAACTTTATGAGAGGTTTCGGTACTTGAAAATAATAAAAATATTGAGATATCAGTATGTTATGCCGCTTTGGGGACCAATACAAAATGATATCTTGTCAATGATGTCATTAATATAATATAGCCGCAATATTGTAAAAGATTATGAGAATCGGAATTCTAAATCTATTAAAACATGCTGAGATAGAAATAAATTAGCACGTGAAATAATGCATCTTGTTAAGCATAAAACTTATTAGAATTGTAGTCCAAACACTAGAAGATGTCACACATTTAAATACTAATAAATGTTGTCACTTGAAAATTTTTTGAAAAAAAATATTTATATGAAAATTTTTTGAAGAATTCAAAATGTCTGAAACATTTACAAGTTTTTGTAAACTTATTCATAATTTTTACATGGAGAAAATCAAATAAGGTGGATGTGACTTAATCACCTTAGTGAATATTCATTGACTAAAAGATAAAATAATCACTCTGCTTACCTTGGTGTTTTTAATTAAAAAAAATAACATCAAAATTTATTGTATTTGTTGTTCATATTGACAATATAAACCTCATTGGAACTCCAACACAGTTTCAAAAGATAATTGATTATTTAAGAAAGGAATTTGAGATGTAAGACCTTGGAAAGATAAAATTATGTCTTGGTTTGCAAATTGAACATTTGACAAACAGTATCTTTGTTTATCAATTTACTTATATAGAAAAGATATTGAAATGATTTTATATGGATGAAACACATACATTAAGTACTCCAATGATTGTTCTATCACTTGATGTGAATAAGGATCCATTCCGACTTCAAAAAGAGAATAAGGAAATCCTTGGTCTTGAAGTATCATATCTTAGTGAGATTGGTGCACTAATGTATCTTGCTAATATTACAAGGCATGACATAACATTTTCAATTAATCGGTTAGCAAGAGATAGCTCTGCTCCTATCAAGAGATACTGGAACGGAATCAAACATGTATTGTAGTATCTAAAAGGGACTATTGTTATGGGCTTATGACTCTAATAGTTACAATTCCAATCTTGTTGGTTACATCGATGCAGAGTATTTATCTGACCCACACAAAGCTTGCTCTCAAAAATGCTACGTATTCATATGTGGAGGTATTATCATATTTTGGCGATCTACAAAGCAATCTATTGTGGATACTTCATCAAATCATACTGAAATAATAGTTATTCATGAAGCAAGCGGGAAATGTGTGTGGTTGAGGTCAATAATATATCTCACTAGAAAAAAACGTGATTTCAAATGTGACAAAATATACACGATCTTATATGAAGATAATGCAGCATGCATAGCCCAATGAAAGAGATGATTCATAAAAGAAGATTGAACGAAACATATTTCACCAAAACTTTTTTCACATGATCTCCAAAAGAATGATGATATCAACGTGCAACAGATTCGTTTGAATAATAATATGGTTAATTAATTCACCAAGTCTCCACCAACTACAACTTTCAAAAAGATGGTGCACAAGATTGGGATGTGAAGATTCAATTTTTTGAATTTATGTCCTCATCAAATGGAGTTAATACACATTATACTTTTTTCCTTGTCAGGTTTAGTCCTACTAGTTTTTTCTTGTTAAGATTTTTAATGAGACAACCAAAATGCATATTATTAGATATGTGCATTATTTTTTCTTCGCTAGAATTTTTTTCATCGAATTTTTCCTAATAAGATTTTAACGAAACACATGATCTATCAAGTCAATATCTAAAGGAAAGTGTTATAAATNATTATAATGAATGTTTATTCTATTCTAGAAAAAATATTAAAATTAGTTACTATGGAATCAAATTATTTTTTCCTTATAACTAAAACAATTCTCATTCATTGCATTTCATCCTTCAAGAAAAATAAGAAGCATTTTCTTTTCTCTACCTGTCGCTATAATATTTTTCTTCTTGTTTTATTGTTTTATTGTTTTATTGTTTTATAACAATTTTGAATAAGTTTGATAGTATTCTTGTTAGTTAAACAATGCAGATTTAGAGTATTTCCTTCTGTAAAAGTAGATAAAACACGAATGCACTGTCATAGGGCGGCCTTGCACCCCTTGAACATCTAATTTTTACTCTCAAAGAATTTATCTAGAAAGTTTCGCAATGCGCAAGTCACAACTTCATCTCCATGTGCAATGGGCTAATAAACAGTTTATACTTAGCTGGTAGACTTTAGTACTTGGAACAACGATTACAATATAATGTGTGAGCTAAATGCACGTCACTGAGTCAACCCTGCCACAGACAAAAAGAGGGCATTTAAGTGGACAAGGATAGAGGAGCAAACTCATTATCAATCGGGTTTCGCATTGTACCTCACTGACCTTGGGAAATTTATGGGTTATCAAAAATAAAAATAAACAAAACACATGCTCTGACCATTCTTTTGTTTATCAGGGTCCTAAATATATTATTGTTATTATTTTTCAAGATTAAACATTGTTCTTTCCGAAGCTGTAGGAAAACTAGAAACTAAGTTGGGTGTACTTCCTAAGAGTTGAAGTAGAATGCAGATAACCTTGATCTGCTATTTTCTAGTCATTAGACGTACATCGAGCACATTTGCAATGGAAACCAAATCCTTCAGAAAGGATAGCGTGACGAGCATCATGATCCATGCTTGCATCAATGTAGCATATCCTCAACTCTTCCCCTGATACAACATGAGAGTTTAACGTCGATGTGAAGTTCCCGAAGAAAACTAGAGATAACAAAGAGAGTGAAAAACAATGGTAGCATACTTCTTATTTGTTAATTATATTATGCCAACATTGTTCTGATGGAAGGGAGATATCCAGTTTAGGTTCATTTTTAAACTATTTAAAATATAAAATTCAGAGAAACTGGAGCGGCTGTATTACCAGTAGAAGGAAATCAATCAAATAGTATTGGAAGGAAACGGCTCAAAATGGAATAAATGAATAGCGAATATTCATGTTGTGGACACCAACTAGCTTAGGATTGAAGCATTTGTTATTGATGATGATGTTGTACAATAGCAACATCAACCAAATCATCAAGGAGATATCATTCCTATATTAGCAGAATATTAGATGTTTGCCGCAATAGAATTGTAGGTCTAACAACATATGCAAAATATTGAACATAGATTGTTCTAATAACCAAAATATCACTAAGGACAGTGGCGCACGGCTCGAATCTCAGTGAACAATGGGTCCGCCCCTCTACCCTTCTCCATTTAAATACCAGGCTGTGTCTGCAGTTGATTTGGAACTCATGACATGCGCCTAACGCACACATCACGTGTTGCACTCTTACCACTTGACCAAAGCCCTGTGGCCATTAAGCATGCATTGTTTTGAGGTCAAAATTGGCTGCTAATCAGGTTATAATCACATGGAACCGCTGTATTCAATGACAATGAACATCCAAAAGTTGAACCGTATAACAAAAGCCAAGATGATTTCACAACGCAAGTAAATACAACTTTCTTAAATCCTATGGAACGAATTCTCTTACACTTATGTGTACAAGTGCAAAATAAGCAGATCAAATAATGAAAGGAGAATCACCTGCTTCAATATCACGAAGTGCCTTCAATTTTGCGTGCACACTTTCTATCCACAAAATGTGTGCATTGGGATCTGCAGGGGAAATATTCGAGTTAACTAAACTGCTTCGTGTTCCGTTGACACATATCTAGATTGAAGCATTGGATCAAAATTAAGTCTTTTCTTTGTTCTTCTTTTAGGTTATTTTGTCTGCTTAAAGTCCAGTGTCTCTAGGAAGTACGGATGTGAAACCACTAACAACAGTTGCAGACCAGAACTTTGAGGATCATAGCAAGAATGAATACAGGTCCTACCCATAAAAGGCCCAGTTATAGAAGAAAATGATCAAAGTCAATTTACAAGAAAAATTTCCAACTCTTTTGGACACTTTGTCTATAGCATCCTTGGTCCTAATTGCCACAGATTATGAGAGTCGACTTGACCAATTCTTAGTTGCAGCCCTTCAGGGAATTAGAAAAATTCCTATTCGCCCATTCGACAGCCAACAAAAAATTGCTGCCATAAGTTTATGGATCTTGGAAACTTCATTGAGTTGGACAACAATATCATAAACATATTTAGAGTTTGAACATTAACCATGTAAATCTATTGTCTGTTGTCCAGAATCAAAACAACAGGCACACAGACCAAGGAAGCTTTCGTTTTGGTATGTCTCTACAAATACACAGTGTGATTAATGGTCAACTATCCAGTTTAGATAACGCAAGTGCTAAACATCAGAAGAATGAATACTCTTACCACAATCATGATTATAAAATGATGGTAGCATATAAATAGCATTTCCAACTGCAGCCTCTGCTTCTACGGATGCTGCTGCTGACAAAAGGATATCTTCATAAGATCCCAAGGCCAATTCAATCCGAAAAGAATTGATACGTATCCGTGCCAATACATCAATATACCAATGCTTTGACAAAACTAGCAGAAGTTAAAGAGACAAAAGCATCATTTCTCTCCCAGTATTTTATAATTGATTGAAGTCGTCTATGCTTAATAATAATTAGGCTTGACCAAAGAGCCCAACTTCTTTTCTTCAGATAAAACTAAAATAAACTTTAATCCTATAAAGACACTAGATATGAAATTGTGAGGATACATGCAATCTGCTCATCTGTGAACCCTGCATCTTCAAATGTGCTTCTCAGCAGCTGATATTCCTTCTCCATCTGATATTAAAAGGGTCAGAATAGGCTCCATTGATTACAGATGCCACTTGGAAGATGTAAGACACAGGAAATCTTGGACTTTGTTTTGTAAGTTATACAACATTCTTGACAGAATATTTTTGCAAATTCTGGTCATTGGCTGTTGTTACTCATAAAAAAATAACTCCTTGAAGTACATTTAACACGAAGCAGATAAAAATGATCTATGCCTTCTAAAGGTACAAGCAGTGTTATCAAAGGCAAAAGTGGGAAAAAGAACGTCCAGTTCCATCGGGAAAAAGAACGTCCAGTTCTATTGGACTACTCTTTTCTTTTTGAAACTAGTAACTTGTGTATTAACAGACATAAACAATACATAGGTCGTACTGAAACCGTATTTACAAATGTGCTTCAGGTATTCAAAGCTAATCTATCATCCTAAATGCAACTCAGGACATCAATAATATCAACAGATTCTCTTAAGTAGGTCTGTTTACACCAAAAACAAAAAATCAAAAGACAATTCAACTTGATCTTCTACAAAGAGTTGCCTACATCCTCAAAGCATCCGGAGTTTCTTTCTTCCAAATTGTTCACCAAACGCTAGTTGGGACAATTCTCCATCTATCCCTATCTATTTCCAAATAACTTGCTTCCTCCTAGTTGTGTAGAACTTTAATAGTCCTTCCGGGCATTATCCAGGATATTCCCAAGGTTTATGTACTTTCTCCATAGTTATTATGTTTCTTTGCAATGTAGAAATAGATAATTAACTGTTTCTACTTTCTCACCACAAAGATAGCATCTGGAGCATAAAGAGATCCTTTCTTTTTACTAGATTCTCTTGTGTAAGAACAGCCTCTCTGCCCAAAGCCAGACAAAACAAGACACTTTGTGGGATTTTAGCGTTCCATATGTGCTTTCAAGGCCGGTTCATAACCTAATTGTTGGTCTGATGCATTAATTTATATGCATTACATACCTTAAAAGAGTCACTGCTATGTCCCAACCACCATAATTGATCAAACCCCTCATGTAGGCCACTAAAGAGTTCCAGTAACTTGTAGAACTCTGTCACCCTCTGAATCTCCCAATCATTAAGCAATCTTTTGAAGATAAGATCCCATCCTTGGCCAAATTTAAGTTCTACAATAGTCTTTTGCTAGTGAAGAACTAAGCCAAAAATATCAAGAAAGTTCTATAGTAGACTACCATGCCCAAGCCAATTATCCTCCAGAAAGCAATTTTGTTCCCATCATACACTCTAATGGATGTATTGTTCTTCAATTCAGGCTAAAAAGCCCTTATGGATCTCCACAGACTAACTCCATAAGGTGTGTTTACCTCTTTAGTCATCCATTTATCTTCCTTCCCACACTTAGCTTTGATGACTCTTCCCCGAAATAGTTGATTTTCTTTGATGAATCTCCATAGTCACTTCATTTTTAGAGCTTTCTTTTGAAATTTCAGATTCTAATACCCAAGCCTCCTTGTGTTTTGCCAGTTGCTAAGGCTTTCCACTTGACCGAGCGAAAGCCTCTCCTTTCCTTATTCCCTTGCATAGGATTCCAGGTTTCTTAAGGTTTATCTTAGAGTCAACAATTTCACTGGCAACCAGGACAGCGCCCATGATTTGTCATCCTTTAATGAAAGCCATTTGCTGAGAATCCACAAGCTTAGCTACCACCCATTTTAATCTTTCTGTTAGTACCTTTGCAAAAAGCTAGTAAACACTGCCTATCAGACTAATGGGCATGAAATCTCTCAATTCTTGGCACCTTTCTTTTTTGGAATTAGCTATGAATGTTACATTGAAGCTTCTTTCAAAAATATCCCGGTCATGGAAATTATGGGAAGCTTCCATAATATTCTGCTTCAGTATCTCCCAACACTTTATTAGAAATCTCATAAAGAAACCATCTGGTCCTGGAGCTTTATCTATAGCACACAACTTTAGACACCTCAATACCTCCTATTTATCAAACTTGTGTTGCAGCTTCTCCCTTTCCTCATCAGATGTGACTGAACAGGTTCTAACATTGTAGGTAGATCTCTAGTTCCCTGTTGCAATATACAATTTTTGATATAATTCAACGATTTCATCCTTGATTCTTGTTGGATTCTCAGTAATATCACCTTGAATCATAAGTTGATCTATGTTGTTGTATCTTTTGTGAGCATTGGCCATCTTTGGAAGAACTTAGTGTTTCTATCACACTCCTTTAACCAGATGGATTTGAACTTCTGTTTCCATGAGATCTCTTCATTCTTGATGACTTCCTCATAATTCATTAATTTTTGTTTTTGGAGAATGGTAACACATTATATAAGTAGCACAAAGGTTGTACTAGATCCATCTATACATATTTCAAAAGAACAAAAAAGCCATAGCTATATTCTATTCCCTATTACAAGGATCCTACGACATCTATCAGAGAATCTACCTATTGTACAACATTTTCCTTACCCCACAGATGAAAAAAGAAAAGATAGGTCATCTTGATCTTTTGCAAGGAGTTGTTGTTTCTTTAAAAACATCTATTGTTTCTTTTCCTCCAAATGGTCCACCATATGCATCCTGGGATGGTCTTCCACCACTCTTTTTGCATAATCAAATCTCCAGAGAAATTCCGCCAAGCAAGCAGTTTGATTCAAGCATGCCAGGCCAAGCTAAGGGGTTCAAGAGTTTTTCATCAAGTCGCTACTCCGGAGGCTTGAAGGGAGCTTGGAATGAAGGGTTGAAGCTCAAGAACATGATAAAATAGAAGTACAAGGCTCCACTTAAAAGAATATTTGGAGAAGGAAGAAGGATTGCTATGCAGATCCCATTTACGGACTGTAAATCCAACTTACGACCGTATATGCAGCTTACAGTCACCAGACAGCCTGACCGGATCCGGACTCGCAGTTACGATACCGAATACAATCGTATGGTACCTCAAGCGCATATCAAGAGCTGGCAGTTCTGGATTTTGTCTGCATGAACTACGACCTCCGGAGTCCATCTACAGACAGTAGATTCAACTTGCGGCCGTACTTAGTTGTATGTCATGTCGTGCAAAGTGTATTGTCTTTTTGCAATTGTTTGAGTGCCCTTTTGGGCATTTATGTAATAGTTAGCCTAGAACTTTAAATAGGTGAGGATAGCTCATTTTAAACTTAGATTATTTTGGATATTGAATTTTGATGAGTGATACTTTTGTGCGAGTTGGGGTTATTGCCTTTGTTGCTAGACAATGTTGACGGGATTGCTTGCTTGTGAGGAATCATTCCTCTTGAAGGTATTTTCTATACATTTGGTGCTTGTTTTGGTCTATTTTGAAGGATTTATCTTTCTATAGCTATAATTGTTGATTAATTCCTTGAATCTTTCTTCTATCTTTTATTTCTTGTTCATAGATTTAGGGTTCCCTTCCGCTATCAATATTGCATCACAGTTCCCCAGTAGTCCTGGGCAGAGTCCAGTACAGTCCTTTCGTGCTAAAAAAACAGATGCTAGAGAGCTCTAGCAAAGTGGCAGTGTAGAAATAAATGGCTACTAATTTCAGCTTCATTCCCACAGAGATAGCATCTTGAGCCCAATTGCATTCCTATCCTATTCGGATTGTCTTGTGTTAAACCAGCATCCCTGGACAACTAACCATACAAAGCAGGCTACTGTAGTTGGTATTTTAGCTTGCCATACTACTTTCCAACTCCACAACTCAGTATTTTGACCATGCTGGCTGAATAATGAGTATGCTGAATTCACCTCAAGAAGTCCATTACTATGTCTTATCCATTTAAACCTGTCCTCCTCCACTGTAGTCCTCTTGAATTGCTCAAAAATATTCAAAAAATGGTGAATCTAGACAGTTCCCAATCATTTATTTCTCTTCTAAAGTGAAAGTTCCATCCCCGGTGATCCCAATTGTCTCCTATTGTGACTTCAAGATTCAAACTTAGCACCTTCATATCATTGAAAAGGTCTTTCAAAGGTTCATGTCCTAATCAAATGTCATCCCAGAATGATGATTTTCCTTCCATTCCCTACTACAATGGCAGTATTTTGGGTCAAAAAAAGGCCAAAGAGCCCTAATGGGCCTCCATAAACCAACCCCAATGGTGTTGTTACTGCTCTCGGAATCCACTGTGTTTGTAAACCATATTTTCCAGTGATGACCTCCCTCCATAGGATTTGATCTTTCCTACAATACCTCCAAAGCCATTTCAAAAGTAGACTTTTGTTATGTAGTTTTGAGTCTCTTATGCCTAGTCCCCCAGATTTCTTGCTGTGTGTCAAAACCTTCCGGTTAACTAAGTGATAGCTTCCCTTCTCTTTATTTCCTTGCTAAATAAAGTTTCTTTTGATAGCATTAATCCTTTTCTCTATTTTTGCAGGAATGGGGAAAAGGGACATCATGTATTTTGGAAATTGTCACGACTTAAAATTTCCTAAGCCGTGATGGCACCTACACCCAACCCGGTAGTCAAACCAATTCTATATTTTTAATCTATTTTCATTATTAACATGCATAATGTGCACATAAGCAGTTACAAGTCGTAAAACAAGTCTTTAAATAACATAAACGCAGAAAAACAATAGAAGTACCCCCAAAGACTTAGTGGTATGAGTCAAAAGCATATAAACTGAAAACAAATACAAGAGTTTTGAAACCATGCCGTCTAAAAATAAAAAGACAGTTAAATAAAGAAATAGAGTCAAGAGTCCAATGGCCACGGATCAGTCAGAAACTCACCCCCAGACTTGAAATAGCAAAACTCCACTCATCTCATTATAACCAGCGAGAACTCACTTATAGATTTACACATAAAAGCAAGTGTAGTATGAGTACGGGAAGCACGTGTACTTAGAAGCATTCTTGACAACCCTAAACTGATGTAGTGGTGAGGATTGGTCTGAAAACGGTTGCTTAGACGGATATAATTTAAAAACAGTTAAATAATCAACAAATAACAGATCATCTACCTCCATAAACTAGATAAAGTCTCATATTTACTCAAGTAAAGTAATTAAGCCCGACCCCTTCCAAGAATCCAACAAAATCAACCCATAGAATAGTTCAGCACAATTTTTCCTAAGAATTCAGCAATACATTCAAACTTCTCAATAAGATCATACAGATATAACAATATAATGCAATTCGTTGCAGGCGTGCAACCCGAGAAATATCACAAATAAATATAAAATATAATGCAATTCAAGACAAATGTTATACAATGCAATGGCACATGCAACTGGTATATTCATGCTCCTTTTATCAGGTAAATGTGACCCATGGGGGACTCGCAAGATCCATATACCCACCCGAAACTATTTCCCAAGGGGTAACCGTCCATTTAGCCTAAAATAACATCACTCCACTGGGAACCATTTCCCATCGAGCCACCAACCATTCAGGCTAAAATCACATCACTATGCCCAGAACCATTTCCTATCGGCAACCAGCGATTCAGGCTAAAATCACATCTCTCAGTCAAAACCATTACCCATCAGACAAAAACCATGAGTCATCAAATATAATATGCATGATATATCACATGAAAACATGAAGTCATAAGCATACACGACATATACGAAACCGTTCAATGCATTACAGCAACTCATTTATTACATATATATGAGATGTCCAAAGTGATATATGACAACATATACTATTTAAATCATTATCATTATCTTTCAAATCAGTCCATACATATACTTCAGCATTCATAAATTTCATCAAGTAATCACATAATTGACCAATTTCCCATAACAAGACACTGGTACCAGCACAAGTGCTCGTCACCTCACAAGTATTGCACCCTCATTACCCTATTTCCTTGTTAATAGTTAATTTTCAACAAAAAAACTTCAAATAGAGTCTAGAAAGTCTCTACTTGTCTTAAGTTCAAAGTCCCAAAGCTCATGAATGGACTTGCCCTTCCTCAACGCCTCCGAACAATTCCAACCTGATCAAATATGCAATCTACATAAGCATACGAGTCCATAAACACCCATATTGGCATATAAATTTACCAGTAGAAAAGTCAACTAAAAACTCAACCCTGAGCCCACGAGGTCAAAACTGAAATTTTATTGCAAAATCAAGTTATCTATAACCCATAGGTCCTAAATCTCAAAAATCATCCAATTCCATCGATGAATCGGGTACTCAAATCCATAATTTTCATTCTCATAAGTTCTAGGGCTACAAACCCCTTTTCTTCAACAAATTCATGGATAAAAATGCTAATTAATTGAAGTAATCATGGGGACATACCAAAATAAGGATCAGATACTTGTCCTCTTGCCAAATCAAGAACGCAGCGAAAATCCTCCAATTCTGAGCTCTAGAACTCCAAATATGATGAAAAATCCAAAATTCCCAACTTGTGCATTTAAAAAACTATCCAGGAAAAAATATCTTCTTTGCATCCACGGAGAGCAATTTTTCCGCGTTGACCGGTCAACTCCCAAATCCTTCCTTGCGTTCGCAAAGAACAAACTTCAGACCAAAAAACCAGCAGCAGCTATTTGCGCTAAAAAAACCATTACTCTCATACACGACCTCGAAATTCGATGATTCTTGTTGCTACGATCCTGAAATCACGATTCGAATCTAATGGTTCAATCAAAACACAATTTAGAGCTCATTTTCTTAATTTGGTACTGTTTATGCTCAAAACAATGTCAAAAATCAAATACAAGCGCAATACTATCGAAATCCTTCAGAAACTCATCGACATCTAACAAAAACTTGCGGACAAGTCCAAAATTATCATACAAACCTGATGAACCCTCAAATTATGAATCTGGGATCATTTGGTCAATTATTTAACCGAGGTCAGCTCTTAACTTCCAATTTTACTAAAATGCAATTCGTGTGTCTTGGATCACTCCCGAGCCCCTTAAGATTCGTCCAAATTATCCAACTAAGTCATAAATCACATTCCAGACCTACAAAAACTTTCAAACCTTGAATCTGAATCTGTTTACCTCGAATATTGACTTCGGTCAACCCTCTCTTTATTCTTTCCCAAGAACTCTAGATTTTAGTTTTTCTTCTCCAATACTCATCCAGTTGCCTAAGGAACCATTCCAACCATCCCCACAAATCATAATATGCATGTTGAACCTATAAGAAGTGTCCTTTGGGGAAAAAGGTTCCAAATGCTCAAAATAATAGGACAAGTCAGTACAAAAGTGCATCTAAAACACTGTTGACCAGTATCATTCTGCCCCCAAAGATAAATATTGGCTCTTCCACTTACCCATTCTTCTTTCACACCTTTCTAACACCCTACTCAAAATTTCTAGAGATTTATTCTTGGACCCCAGTGGCATGCCTGGTATGTTGTTGGTAGAGCTTCCACTCTACACCACAAAACACATGTCACTTCATTCAAGGGAGTGAGCATGCTTTTCCTCCAATTTACATGTAATCCAGAACACTTTTTTAGGAATTTTCACACACATGTAATCCAGAACTTTGAGGAATTTTCCAATTTACATGTAATCTAGGACATTGTAAAATTATTCTGAAGTGTCTTAGTTGTTCCTCTGCATAAACCATATGTGGTATCTCCATTCCACCTCCACTATTTGCCACCTTAAACCAGAGATCAACCCATATGTATTGGTTTCCTTTATCATATTATTCAAACCCTACATGTCTCAATCTTCTATTGGAAGGAAGCAACCCTTCTGGAGAGACACTAATTAGAACAGAGAACCTAACAGAGCTTATACAAAAAAATCATCCATTTACTCCACTTTCTTCCAAACCCCATATTTTTCAGCATTTTGAGAAGGTACACCCAATTCACATGATCATAAGATTTCTCTATATCAAGTTTGCATAGAAGTATAGGTGTCTTCGTCTTTAATCTAGAATCAATAAATTCATTGGCCGCCAATGTTGCATCCATTATCTGCTCCCTTTATGAAAGTCATGGGATGTTTATCAACCAGCTTGGAGATCACTGTTTTTAATCTCTTAGTCAACACTTTAGAGATAATTGTGTACGTTGACCCAATTAGGCTAATAGGTCTAAAATTCTCTCAACTCTCTGCCCTAGTCTTCTTTGGTATAAGAGTTGTGTATGCATTAAAGCTCTTCTCAAAATATTCATGTGTGTGAAAATTCCTCAAAATTCGTGCAACATCTTCCTTTAAAATGTCCCAACAAGAATGAAAGAATCCCATAGTGTATCTCCTGCCCAGGTGCCTTATTTGAAGCACAAAGTTTAATCCTTGTCCAAAGCATTACAAGCCCTTCTTTTGCAATAAATTCAGAAAATTCTACCATTTCTCTAGATCTTCTTTCACAAATTCTCCTATGTGCAGAATTTGATAACATTGAAGTTTCCACAAACAACCCAAGGACCCTCCATAAGACCTATAGCAGCACTAGTTCCCCCACACATTCTTTCTCTCAATACCACCATTCGGTGTATAAACACCTGTGATATCGCATGCAAATCCTGTAACTAAGACTCAAATTTGCAAGTCAAAGTGTAGGCTCCAATTTCAAGGATTTCCCACTTCCAGACTATTGTCCCATAACATCAAGACTCCCCCTCTAGTTCCGCTAGCTTCCAAACATGAATGTTCCACCTATCTCCCCCCAAATTTATCGGATCAACTTCTTAATACCCCCTTCAAGTTTTGTCTCTTGGAAGAATATTATGTAGCATTCTGATTTTGTACAAGACTCTTAACTGTTCTTATTTTTTTCCCCTCCTATTTAATCCCCTAATATTTCATGTGATTAAATTGAACTTCATTGATCAATAGAAATCATGGTCCTCCCCCTTGGCCTCTTCCCGTCACTTTTGAATTTAACATTGAAGGTAACCAAACCTTTTACTTCCTAAGCTCCTTTAAATATAGACTTTTTACAATCATATTCTATTTCCATTTTCCTAACTTGTTTGCAACTGTCAAATTGCAGCAGAAGCTCCAAGGCTTCCTCTTTATGACCCTTGAAATCCACTCTTAGTAACTTGCTTAATTTAAGCATGTTTTGATGTACCCAAACAGTATCCTCCATCTCTTTGTCAAGGAAGGAAATTTGCTCCTGAATAAGGGTTCCATCTCCCAATTATTTGATCCTATAATGGTTGTCAATTGCGCCTCCCCCTATCAATGGTAGCTCCCCAGTCCCCGTATGATTCTCCTTGATTGTTGATTCCCATCTCTTCTATTGTGCATTCCCCCACAAATTCATCATGAGAGTCTGTTTCCTCATGTTACTATCAGGGACTTGAGGTCTTGGTTATATTGAGGTCTAGCACTTCATAGAAAGTGTCGACTTTCAATTCACACTTGGGCTCTCCCTCGAGATCATTAAAAACAAGCTGACCAGCTGAATTATGCCCAAAAAGTCTATTTTTAGGGGCAGGCCTGGGCTTTGATATTAGCCCAATTTCAAAAGCAGGTCACTTCAATCCTGCATGTAGGCGTCATGTGACCTCCCGTTGAAAAAATCACCAATTGTGCTACAAGGACAAACCACATGCTTCTCCCTGCCTCCTCTTTAGATTTAGGGCTTTCTTGTACCTTTTTATCAGCAGTACACAATTTTACCCATCGAGCAATAGGCTGTTCCAAGCCCTCGATTTCAACTACCTCTCTGACAGCTTCCTTAGATGTCGATGACAACTCAAAGCTAGGGTTTCTTTCTACCCATATTGGAATGCAGTACTTAACTTCATGTCTCTCAATTACCACCACGCTGGGAATACACCAACCATCTCCCATGACGCGAATTCGAGACCATTTTAGATGTTGTTTAGCTCTATTTCTTCCTCAACAGCTAACCACCCTCCACCGAAATCTTTAATTTCGCAGAAACCTCTATGGGACCAGAGGTGAAGGGGAACTCCTAGGGATATGATCCAAGTGGACGGGGTTCCATAGGAATTTGGGGAGCAACCAACTATGGGGCTCCACTATTCCAGGTAGAGTTGGGAGCTTTTCAAGGACCAATTGCCCTAGAGTATCTTTTCCGCATATGCCTATTACAAACTTAAAAAGAAACGAATCTCCCAAACATTTTGAAGACGCTCCCTCTAAACGTTGTTTTCTAGTTGACTGTATCTACTAAGGTTGGTCTTTCAGAGATCTCCTTGTTGAAGTGGCCAGCTATACATCTCTTGACTAAACCATCATCCTTGGAACCTTGATTGTCGGAGATGCTACTTTTTCTGGTCTTGATACTAACATTAGCCTCTCAAAGGCTTTTTGTTTGCTACTTACTTTCTTGGACAGCTTTCGCGTAAGGGTAGTTAGCTTCTTTGAGTCTAGGCATATCTGCCTTCTCCAAATGAAAGGTATTTTTAGTGAACCTCTCAATCTTAAATGCAATATCCAACCACCCTGAATTAATGGCTATTTCAGGAATGATTAAAGTCAACCTCCCTTCTCCATTTAATGCCAAAATGCTTATATATTATCCCTGAGCATTAAACCTCCTGGTACTGAAAATTTTGCGATCGTTTCTTTTATTTTCCATCTCTTGGAAATTTTCTTCTTGTCCTTCGAGGCATCTTTGAGAGTATGACAAGATCCATTTTATTCCTGCTCATGGACACACATCTCATCATACTCTGACTTCTCTCGACCAATTTATACTAGGATGATCTATTTAAGTTCCATTTGGTAATGTCAACAGATTTGAATCACACATTGAAAAAAGTTCTATTTTCCCCCATATCCAAACGACCATCTAAAAGAGCAAGAAAAAAAAGGTTGGAAAACTAACCCAGAAGGTGTTAGCTAGGAAAAAAGATGAAGAAAGGACTAAATTCCGGTGAAGGGGTCACAAAAAAAGGTGTTCTGCAAATTTAAAAAGTAGGAGAGAGAAAATTTGGAAACTATGAATGAGAGCATTTTCTAACAGCTTTTTCTTTGTCAGTAGTAATTCACTTTAGACTACTCTGAGCCAAAGGAGTTGAAGAAACTTCAATTAAGTTAAATATTACTCCCTTTGTCCCTAACATAATTTCGGTTTTTAGTTTATCTCAAAAGAGAATGGCACCTTTCTTTTGTTTTTATATCATGGTGTCCAGGTCAGTTTGTGCACACCTCAACTGATTTCATGGAGTACCTACTAGCTCCCACCAGCACAGGTGGCGAGTAACTCTGAGTAACTCTATCCAGGCTTGAACATGTGGAAAGAAT
The DNA here is from genome assembly GCA_018107945.1 of Datura stramonium. Taxonomy (NCBI): domain Eukaryota; kingdom Viridiplantae; phylum Streptophyta; class Magnoliopsida; order Solanales; family Solanaceae; genus Datura; species Datura stramonium. The sequence goes on from JACEIK010008208.1 coordinate 24,864, forward strand.
CACCTAATGTTTTTGCCTCCGCTGAGATATCCTTCTCTTCTCGGAAACCATCTACTCTAATCTCCATTTTACCCTTCATGACTGACTTATTGGAACACACTTGATGTAAGATTTCATCTTTTATAGGAAGAGACAAAATGAAAAAAATGCGAAACTTTCACCACCACTCATTCAGAATGATAATTTCGATCTTTGCGTACATTTGACTTACACGTCAGAAGTCTTTTTTAATTCTTTAAATTTCGTGTCTAGTCAAACACTTTCGCATAAAATGGGATGGAATATTATTTAGTGTTGCTCTTTCAAGAAAAACCTCATGTACGATAAAGTGCACATCTTATTGCATTAGTGCCTGCATTGAAGCATTACCTTAGTGAAGCGAAGAGTCCAACTTATGTTGCACCTAGTTTTTGCAAGCAAAGCCTATAACAATAGTGGTACAGGGCATCTAAACATGATAATAATACCACTAATGAAGAGAATTGCTCCTAACAATACCTGACTAGTTCAGCCACCCTATATTATGCACTAATGACTCCCCCTCACTACTGTTTTTAACAAAGGTTTATCACCATCGGCATTTAGTAAATTGTGATTGCAAAAATTTCTTCAACCAATAAGAAAAAGAAAATCTTGCAAAAATATTTTTTTCCAACCATAGTTCATTGAATATTTGCCAGTTAAGCCCACCCTAAAGAGCAAAAAGAAAGTAGTTAGACGGTTCTTTATTGTCTCCACTGTTTGCCTCCCATTACTTTATCTTCTACCGCAACCAAAACAGTCTGGACGGTGAGGATATTGAATATACAGTTGGCTCGGAAACTAGGCTTCTTCACAGTATCTTTTTCAAGAAGTTGCAAGAACTGAAGTTCTCCTTTTAACTTTTTTCTTGATTAAGATGCTTCACAATAAGACAACGGAGTCTTATGAAAGCAATCGTCACCTCCAATACCCGAAGATACTTATCTATGTTTACAAGGTGATACTCGCCTGTTATTTGAATTTAGAAAAATGTTTACAGTAAAAGAGATACAGTACAGAATCTCAAGCATTAGAAAACAGCAAGCAACGGAAGTTTATAGTTTGCAGTTTTAATAAAAACACCACCAACATGGATTCCAACTGCTAAGCAAAAGTCTCAACCTGAAGTACTCACCAGTAAAATCATTTCAGAAGATAACATTGCTGGTTGAAGTATGTCAAGAGTTTCTGGAGTGGCAACTCCAGATATAATCATGCAAGCCAATCTTTTGACCAGAAGCGGATACTTTAGGCCTTGTGTTCTTCATAGCAAGAACAAGCAAAATGAGAATATGTGACTCACAAAGATAAGTGAAATAAATACTCCTCGAGCTATGTGTCATTAGATCCGATATATATTTTCTAAAGCAACTCCAATAGTTATTCACAACTTAATGGCTAATAGTACCATGAAACACCGAGGATGATTGTCCCCTATACTCATATTATAAAGAAATGGATCTTGAGTCTTAACTCAACCAACAAAAGCTAGCTCATGAGGGAAGGATTACCTAAGGCCATATAAGGAGACCATGTACCTTTTTTATCCATTGATGTGGGACTTCAACCCCCACCGCAAGTCCAGGACTAGACATATAGAGTGTGGACAATATAAGACGAGGGGCCCAACATCAAAGACATTGAATTGGAATGCGCCTAATTCTGATACCATGTAAAGAAATGGATCTTAGGTCTAACTCAATCCCAAAAGTTAGGTCAAGAGGTAAGGACTATCCAAGTCATATTAAAGAAATCATGCATCCCTTAAAGGGTATATGTGGGACTCTTCACATACCTGCTCATGCCCAAGGCTGGTCATCTGATGCGTGGGCTATTTAATATGGGAGCCCAACATCGAAAATGAGAATTGGGATGGGTCCTGCACTAACACCATGTAAAGAAATGGATCTTGAGTCTAACTCAACCCCAAAAGATAACTCATGAGGGAGGATTTGCCAAGACCATATAAGGAGATGATGTATCCTTCCCACAAATGATGTGGGATTCCAACACATATACTAAACTATGATATATGGATTGTTGGCAGAAGAATAAGACAGAATGAGATCCATCTACCATATGTTCATATTTCCTTCTTTCACATGTGGAAAGAGTATCTGTTGAGTTCGAGAAGTTAGCATCTAAGGCAGTTGTTTCTGGAACAAATGAATGTTGCACTGTTGTATTAAAAAAATGAATTCAGCACTGCAAAACCCGAAAAGGGTGAATAACTAAATTGTACTTTATCTCAATTATTTTGCACATACGTGAGAATTGAGATTTAGACATCAACTTGGTTTAGGTTTTATACTATAATTGGGCAATGACTTCAAATGGGAAAAATAGGAGAATAAAATTGTGACACCCTTATTTTTCCTTCTAAGATAATTTATCTTTCTTATTTTTTAATAGGGAAAAAGGGTCAAATTTACCTCTCTACTTT
>JACEIK010008208.1:43102-54197 GCA_018107945.1 Datura stramonium
AACGCTAATCATGTTGGTTAGTATAAATTCACATTTTACTACAATTTACATGAGAATGTACAAACATCGATAGATAAACAAGACGAAATGACGCATTTGAATATCACTTGGGCATATAAATCTGCCCAAGATCAATCACCAATCCTATGATCTATGACAATCCAAAAATGCTCACTAATCTCACCGAAAAAGAGAAGCAAATTCCCCAAAAGACCAAAACAATGAAACTATTTCAAGAGGCTACCACTTTTCACCAACATAGTTCAAGAGAGGATTCATTTTGTAAAACAATGACATTATTTATCCATGAAATACACATTGCATCTCAAGTCATAATCAGTGCACATTCAAAACTTTCTGTAGAGTTTACACCTCTCATACCCTATCCACACATTAACTCTAAATGCACTTATGTCCCCAAAAGGGATGATGCCACTCATAGAAAGGGAAATCCCTATTCTTTTGTCATGTAATCATTAATTACACACAAGGGATTGTTTGAAAGAGATAACCACACACACTCTCCTAAAAGAAATCTTCATGCATACAACTTGACCCATAGGCTTTCCCTTCATGTAATTCGCCACTAATGTAGAGCAGCTGCACTTCAAATCATTTAGGATTTGCGGGTTATGATGTAGGCTTGGGTTAAGGGAAGGATGAAAATTTAGCTTTAGTGACTAGAACCTCCCTAATGCCTTTCGTGCACATACCTCTCATCAATTTCTCTTCACTCACTTCACTTTATTTCTCCTCCTTCATTGTTTCTGATTTTCATTTCTCAATGACTCTCCTTATAACCTTTTTTGCTTTTACAACTAGCCTTATCTTCGCAAGAGGAAGCACCAAGTCACAACATTTCTTCTTCTCTTTTCGATTTATCATTTTATGCATTTTGACACAATATGGTGCTACCTCAAACTAAAATTCTCATGTTCCCTTTTGCACACCCCCAAACTTGGGCTTTTGCCTCACTTCTCATCATTTTTTAATCACTCCCTTTTTCTTAGGCTTGAAACCTCATTTTATCATTATCTTAGCACTAGAACTTAGGGAGGATAGGTGTCAAAAAGAGGTACTAAGAATGGTATTAAGGTTTGTAATGTGGTTGCCAAAGAAAGGGTCTAAGGCTCAACGTTGGGTGACAAAGATCAATGTTTAAGGAGGGAATATGGGCGAAGTGGCTAGACAAAGAAAAGCCTAGAATCATATTCTAAGTGCAACTATATCTAGGATTTCGCCTTGAGTCACACTTGGGGCAAGTTCTAGACAAGAAGTAAGACATGAGATTCATCAAAAATTTCTCACCACACAAGGCATCACCCTTAAAGGGTCCACAAGAGTCATTTTCATCACAAGATTTTAAATCAGGTCATCAAAGTATGCAAACTCATAAATCAAGCAAGAAATTTACAAAGTATGATAAAGAGTGTTATGCTCTTGCTTTAAACATCTGCTCATCATCTTTCATTTTCATGCCCCCATTCAAAGATTCCATTTCAAAAAAATTTCTGGTGGTGCCTCTCAAAACAACTTCATAAGAGACTCAAAAACAACATGGCATTTTCCCTTAAGAATTTCGCCACTAAATCTATCATCGGGAAATGCCAACCCGGTTTGACAAAGAAAAGAAAAAGAAACAAAATAGTGCTCCTCGGAAAAGAACCATGGTCTAAAGAAAACCCTTGGAGTTTTGATTACTGCACTACTATTTACAAAGGCGAAAAAGAGAACAAGACAACTTGGGCTATTCATGCAAAATTTCGCAATTCAAAGCAAAGACCCCATCCAATCACTAACCAATAGCCCGATAAGGGCTCTATCCAATTGATTAAAAAAAACATCAATGACCCTAAAACTACTACGCTCATCCCTCCCCCACTTAAAAAAGTACAGTGTCCCCAATGTATGCATGCAAAAGGGAAAGGGACAAGAAACTCTCTGAGCGGGTCATTCTTCCTCATCAACAACAGCTACATCACCTGCACCATCACCACTGGCCTCACCTAGCCCGGAAAAGTCATCCCCGAAACCCTCGAAAAGATCATCAATGGGGCCCTGAACAGAGAGGGAGCAGCCATTTCCGCATCAAGTGCATTCATGTCAGGCACCTCTGTTGAAGTTCGACTCTTCCATTCCCGCACCTCAGTTCTGAGGGAGGTGACAGCCCCCTCAACCGCATCCATCCACTTTCACAACATAGTGACACTCTCATACAAGGACTTGAGCTCCCTCTTAACTGTTTGAGCAATGAGTGAGGGGAGACTCTTGGCCAATTGTTGGAGTTGGCTCTCGTGAGAGTTGGTCATCTCCACAAGTCTGTAGAGACTACTTGATTGGGAAGATATCAGCGGGGGAGATGCTCCCCAAGGAGACATGTCGCCTGAAGTTTGGCCTGACACCTCATGCTGAGGCATGTTCAAATTCAGGGCATGTGGTGATTGGTCCGACCCATGGGAAAGAGATCCCTCAGCCACCCCCAAAGGCTTGCAGTCTTTTCCTCTTCATTGCGAGTGCCTCGACATCTCTCTTCCGATCAATGGTAATCACTCCTGAAGCAGCAGCTGGGGTTTTATTTGGAAATAAGGGCACTCTAGCTTGGGCACACAACTGGGAAATTAGGACAGCATAGGGCATTGAAGTGCTATCCTGTCGTGCCTTTTTCTTCATTTATTGGGCTACAATCTCCCAAAAGTAAATGAGGACTCCAGTCATGATGCAGGCAATGAGAATAACTATTTCTAAACTAACCCTTTGCTCGTTTTTGGAGGGGATGATATGGCTACAAATAAAATTTAGCCACAACTTAGCCTCGAACTTCAAATTATGGCGAGAGATTTCGCCACCCATGGAGGCCTAAAGAAGTGTATCAACATCAATGATTGGGGCTAAACATGAATATTAATCTTTCATATCAGCTACTCGAGCCATATACTCCGTACCAGAGTCAATCTTGTCTTCCCAAAATAGGTAGTTAATGGCAGCCGGGGTGATGTCAACTTTCACTTCCCTTATCATAACTGATAGCAGACGTGGGAAGTTATCAACCTTTCCCTTGTGCTTCATGCTGTCCTGACGGGCTTGGTAGGAAGCATAAAATTTATACACCAGACTAGGGTAGTAGGTTGGGAGAGGATTGGCAAAAGTGTGTCATTGCCTATCTGTGAATTGGGCGGTAATATTTGGAAGATCCCCCTGCAAGCCCACTAAGTCAAATCGCTTCTCCACAGTTATGGAGCAGCCTTGGCATATGACATAATGCTCCTTCATGTTTGGGACACAGAAGATGATTGCTTCTTTGGAGTTGGCCCGTGGCATAGAGGCCTTTGCTTTTCCCTTGCTCTTGCTAGAAGATGATGCGGTGGCCTTGCCCTTTCCTGTATTTCTGGATGAAGACATGCTAGTTCTACAAACATGGTGTTAGTGATAGCCATTTTGTAATGAAACTAAATAACAAAAACTATTCTAAAGTATGAACTGAGAAACAAAGATTAAAAACCATCATGTAAAGAACCAATAGCATCGGTGAAACACCGGCGAGTCGCAGGAGGAATTCGCGGTCCGCCGCTGACTCACCGATGCAAATTAGAAGACTAAGAAAAATCAATAGTGTACTGGCGACAAGGCGGCAAGTAGCTGGACCAGATCCACGAATCTCCAATGCTATACAGGATCCAATCAGTGGCCTGAAACCATCTTTAAAAATTGGACCGGCTTTCCATCGGCGTTTCACAAGACCCGACTGGCAAATCGCCGCACTCATCGTTCCCAAATCAAATTCAAACATATCAATGACGCCCATGAACTAACAACCGCACACATTTTTATAAAAACAACACCACTATACCTAAAAAACTTCAAATGAAGATTTTCCCTTAAGAATGGCGTCACCTAGTCTATCATCGGGAAAAACATTGCATTTCACCCCAATTAGGTTACTCAGACTTCACCCATTTAAAATTCACTCAAATAGAACATTATTCCCTACTAATTTTAACAAATAGAGCATATTCATGAATCCAATAGGAAAGGAAAGCATTAAGAATGAAAGGATAATGAACCATTGATGAAATCATGAAAAAGGCAAGGAAAGCGACACATGAAACATAGGATGCATGGAAGATAATTCTGAGCGTAAGTCTAACTCATACGCTACCTTACCAACTCTTCTCATAAACTGGTAGGGACCAATATAGCGGGGACTGAGTTTTCCTTTCTTTCCAAATTGCATGACTCCCTTCATGGGAGATACCTTCAGAAATACCCAATCGTTCACCTCAATCTCCAACTCTCTCCTCCTAACATTAGCATAAGACTTTTGATGACTCTGAGTGGTTTTCAGCCTATCCCTTATCAACTGAACTTTCACCATAGCCTCATGAACCGAATCTGGTCCTACCATAGCTGCCTCACCAACCTCAAACCAACCGATGGGCGATCTACACCTCCGCCCATAAAGAGCCTCGAATAGTGCCAACTGGATACTAGTGTGATAACTATTATTATAAGAAAACTCGATCAGGGTCAACTGATCATCCCAACTACCTTTGAAGTCCATCACAGATGCTCTCAACAAGTCCTCAAGAGTTTGGCCATCCGTCTGCGGATGGAAGGCTGTATTGAGCTTAACCTGAGTCCCAAGCCCCTTCCAAAAAGACCGCCAAAACTGGGAGGTAAACTAAGTAACTTGATCTGAAATCATGGACAAGGGCACTCCATGTAACTGAACCAACTCTTGGATATACAACTTGGCATAATCATCCGTTGAGACTGTGGTTTTTGCTGGTAGGAAATGTGCAGCCTTATTAAGCCTGTCTACCACCGCCCAAATAGAATCACAGTGTCCGTGAGTACGAGGTAGGCCTGTAATGAAATTCATGTTAATCTCTTCCCACTTCCAAGTAGGAATGCTGATATCCTTAAGTACGCCTCCCGGCCTTTGATGCTCAACCTTTACTTGCTGACAATTTGAGCACTTGGCTATGAATTCTGCAATATCCCTCTTCATGCTGTTCCAAAAATATATTTCTCGCAAGTCATTATACATATTGGTTGCACCTGCATGAATAGAACACCTGGTTCCATGTGCCTCATGCAGTATCCGGCTCCTTAAATCATCCACATCTGGAACACACAAATGAACCTGGTAATGCAGCACACCATCTCCCCCTTGGGAGAAGACCTCCACCTTCTGAATTCGAACAGTTTCTTTTAGATTTACCAACATCGGATTCTCATCTTGTCTAGCTTTCACATCAGTCACCAAGGACAATTTTGATCCGTTCTGGACAACGACACAGCCATTGGTCGGGTCGACTAACCAAATCCCAACCTTGCTAGTCGATGTACATATTTCACTAACTCCTTCTTTCCTTCATACACATGTGACACACTCTCCATAGAGAGCCTACTAAGTGCGTCTTCTACCACATTAGCCTTACCTAGATGGTTAAGAACACTCATATCGTGGTCCTTGAGTAACTTTAACCACCTTTTTTGCCATAGATTGAGGTCTTTATGCATGAACACATATTGTAAACTCTTTTGGTCCATAAACACATCCATATGGACCCCATATAAATAATGTCGCCATATCTTCAAGGTGAATACCACCGAAGGCAATTCAAGTTCATGAGTTGGGTAATTCTTCTCATGGACTTTAAACTATCTTGATGCATATGCTATCACTTTCCCATGCTGCATCAATACACACCCAAGTCCGATCCTTGAAGCATCGCAGTACACCACAAATCCATCGATACCCTCAGGTAGGGTCAACACCGGTGCTGAAGTGAGTCAAGTCTTCAACTCTTGGAAACTCTTCTCACAAGTCTCCGACCATTGGAACTTCACCTTTTTCTGAGTCAACTTGGTCAAAGGTGCCGCAATAGATGAGAAACCCTCAATAAACCTCCGATAATAACCTTCTAAACACAACAAACTCCAAATATCAGAGGGATTCATTGGTCTAGGACAATTCTTCAACGCCTCGATTTTTTGATAATCTACTTTTATGCCCTTGCCTGATACCACGTGGCCCACAAATGATACCAAGTTCAATCAGAACTCACACTTGCTGAGCTTGGCATACAACTGATGATCCTTGAGGGTCTGAAGCACTGCTCTCAAATGAGCGGCATGCTCCTCCTAGCTCCAGGAGTACATAAGGATCTCATCAATGAACACAATCACGAACATGTCTAGATAAGGCTTGAACACCCCGTTCATCAGGTACATAAAAGCTGTAGGAGCATTTGTTAGTCCAAAAGACATAAGTACAAACTCATAATGACCATACCGCATCCTGAAGCTGTCTTCGGGATATCACTCTACCGAACTCTGAGTTGATGATATCCGGACCTGAGATCTATCTTTAAGAAACACTTGGTACCCTGTAGCTAATCAAATAGATCATCGATCCTGGGTAAAGGATACATGTTCTTAACGGTGACCTTGTTCAATTGTCCATAGTCAATGCACATCCGAAGCGAACCATCCTTCTTTTGGAAAAATAAAACTGGTGCACCCCATGGAGACTTGCTCGGTCTAATAAAGCCCTTATTTAACAGGTCCTTTCACTGTTCTTTCAACTCTTTTAGCTTGACTGAATCCATTCTTTAGGGAGGAATGCATATAGGCTGCATGTCGGGAAGAAGGTCAATACCAAAATCAAACTCCCGCTCGGGAGGAACACTTGGCAAATCATCAGGAAAAACCTTTAGGTACTCACGTACTACTGTAACTAATTGGATAGTTGGGATTTCGGAATCGACATCCTTAAACCTAACTAGATGGTACATGCAACCCTTAGAAATCATCTTCCTAACCTTAAGCTAGGAAATGAATCGACCTACAGGCACAGCTGAACTACCCTTCCATTTTAAGACTGGCTCACCCGAAAATCATAACTCTACTGCCCGGGTTCTACAATTAACTGAAGAATAGCATGCAAATAGTCAATCCATGCCGAGAATAACATTGAAATCATTAATGGCTAACTCTATCAAATCTGCTGAGGTGGCCTTATGAAGGACTGAGATTGGGAAACCTCTATACACCTGTCTAGCTCTAACTGAGTCACCTACTGGAGTAGAAACTGAGAAGGGTTCTGATAAGACATCGTGACTGACTCCGATGCTACTGGCCACATAAGGTGTCACAAAAGACAAGGTAGCCCCCGGATCTAGCAAAGCATATACATCAATATTGAAAACTTGCAACATACCAGTGACCACATCCGGAGAAACCTCCCACTCTCAACGGATGCTAAAACATAAAATTTGTTCTGGCGCTGACCACTAGTTGTTCTAGTAGATGCCCCTTGATGTGATAAGCGTGCGGGAGGGGCTGCTGAGCTAGAAGCTGGGCCTCAGCCCCCAACCTGATCCTATCTCACAGCTAGACAATCTCTAAGCATGTGTCCCGGCTTCCCACACCTGAAACAAGCACCTAAACCTTCCAAGCACTAGCCTGAGTGCCCCCGACCACATCATCCACAAGTAGGGGAACTAGAATCTGCGGGTTTGCTGCTCTGACCCCTCGATCCTGCTGCTCGCCCTCTATGATCATGTCTAGGTCGGGATGGAACACTCAATGTTGATGAAACTAGGGTGGATGACCTCTAGTGAGTCTGCTGTCGGTGCCCACCACCGGACCTCTACTGAGAGAATTTGTAGTCCTCGGTCCTGTCCCTCTTGTCCTTCCTCTCTCTCGAATATGTCACCTCCATCTACTAGGCATACAACACTATCCGCAGGAAATCCATGTCCTGATGGAGCATAGCCGTCCTACAATCCTTGTCCAAATAGCCTGCTACTCCATGGACGAATCTTCTCACCCGCATCCTCTGATCGGCTACCAACTTCGGGGCATATTTTGATAGGCGAGTGAACTCAAGGCCATACTCTTGTACAGTCATTCTCCATTGCTTCAAATTCATGAACTCAGCTACCTTCAGCTCCCTCATCTCCCGAGGGAAGAACGAGTCTAGAAATGCAACATGGAACTCTTCCCAAGTGACCGGACCTGCTCCTGCGACCTTGCTATCCTTCCATTGATGAAACCAAATGTGCATGACCCCTTTTAGTTTATAAGAGGCCAACTCGGCTCACTCAACCCCATTCACCCCCATGACTTGGGTGATCTTGACAATCACATCCACGAACTCATGTGCGTCCTCATCCACCTTGGACCCAAGGAACTCCGGTGGGTTCATATGAAAGAAGTCCCTTACTCGAGCCGCTACTGCTTACCATTTTGCAGAACATGCGTAACGGTCTGCTGATTGACCTGGGTGGTCAAGGCCTATGCAAGCAGAATGGCAGCCAAGAAATTAGCATGGGCAATTGGCTCCGATACCTGGGGCTCCTGAACTGGCGGGGCTTGCTGATGCCCATGACCATTGCCATTCTCGTGGAATTCACCATCTCCATTCCTCCTTCCATTCATTCTTCGAGGAGCCATGATTCTACAATCACGAATAGAAAAAAATTAGGAGGATAGAAAGACTTTTTATCGCACAACATAGAACATGAAAGAAGGGAACATTTCCTAAACGTCTCCTAGCCTCTTCTTCATAAGTATGGCGTGCTTCACACCCATAAAAAAGACTCTACTTAACGCGGATTTTAGACACCCTAGGACACTTCAAACCTATGGCTCTGATACCAAGTTTTTCATGACCCGAACGGAGGCCCGGATACCGACACGGGACAAGGAGCCCCCAAGGACCCAAAATCAATCCATGGCATAAGCATACAACTAACCCAATCAAGAACTAAATAACCATCAATAAATTCATAGTGGAAGTCTAACTTGAATATAACATTAGAATATGAATCCGAAGCTGAATACATACATATGTCTGAATAGCCTCTAACATGAAGAGTTGATGGGAAAAGACCCCAACTAACTCAATAAGCTGAAAACTGTAATAATAAGGAAAAGGTAGATAGTCTGTTCCTCGAAAGATTAAGACTAACCAATAAGCAAATGCTAACTCCGATAACTGTCTAAGAGCTGGGTTGAACCTGAGAGCCGAGTCCTGTATCACGAAATGATACAACATACAAAGTATGCGGTCAGTACATGGAATGTACTGAATATTCAAGGTAAGTAAAACCACTAAAGTATGTAAAAATCCTTTAAAACACAATGCGATAATTAAACATAAAAATCAGTAAACTGAGAGTACGGATTGCATGCATTCTTTCTGAAATCATGATCTTTTCATAACATGACAATACATAGCTTTATAACATCAAACTGACTCGAATGATTCAAAGCTTAAATATAACATTCACAGAAAAGCTGAACATTGAGTCAAACCTTACTTTTAGAACTTGCATGAGTATATAATAGCCATGAGTAATGAATATACATAAATGAATCATATAGAACAATGGGAGACTCGTCACTTGACCGACATACCATGATAGAGCTTACGTGGTCCCGACTGTCACACTCAAGTGGGCAGGGCCGTCCAAAACCTTGTCAGGGCTAAAGATGCTACCATGATATTGATATCAATCTAAAGGCCCATTCGGGCAAGGGGAAACTCATAAGGGAGGTCCCGAGTCATATAATATTTTCAACCTACGTTTCCGCGTAGTTATTGGGCATAGGGTGATCGACCCGTTATCCCGCTCGGTGCTAGACTCTTCTCCCAAAAACATGAAGTGCTCTACATCGTATATAATGAAGCTCAACATTGTCTATTTACGTAGCTCAACAATCAAATACATATCAAATACGATATCATGCATATGATAAGCCTTAGTTCAAACCATAACACAAGCTAAAAACATACTTTGGAGTGTTTGCTCAAAAACCATGTGGTAAGCTATGAATAGGACGATTTAACTCAAAGAATACCACAAGCTAGACTATAAAATTTGGGAGTCTTCGCTCCAAAACAATATGGAAAGCTTAGTTTGGGAAAATCATCATTTAAACTTAACATGTGGGCATTGCCCAAAGCTTTATCATACTTAAAAATACTCAATTCTCATCGAAAACTTAATTATAAATATGGGTATCTTTAAATCATGCTTTTCATCATAATATCTCATCATTATCACATATGCTTCATAAATCTCACTTTTCATGATCATATCATCAATGGGCTTCAACATTCATAAGGCATAGAAATATAATTTAATTTGAAATCATTAGAAAACTTGCCCATGCTTCACAATTCGATAATAAAATCATAATCAATTCATATCCATGTAAGAAAATAGAAGATTCATGCATTTTGGTAAAAACCCCATAACTTGATCATAGGAAATTTTCATATTTAGATATAAATTGGGCATGGGTGTTGAAGGAAACACCCACTAATAACCCTACATACCTGGAAGAGATTGATTCTACCACTTCTTTGATTTCCCAAGAGGGATTTGAATGAAAACCTTGAAGAATTGCTGTAGATCACCTCCTCAACCTCTGAAGTTTGCATGCATGGAAGGAAAATAACTTAGAATAGGTTTTCTCCTCCTTAAACCCACTAAAACGAGCCTTAAATAATGTAGTATAGGATTTAGGAACTTAGGAATTACGAAAATTCCCTTACTAAATTCGCAATAATTTACTATCAGGTGGTCCGAACGGACGACCTGACTACTCATGGTCCAGGGCAATGACTCGTCATCCTTCTCGTCAAGTACAATGCCTCATTTCTCCGTGATTTCTCATCTGGATGGCAACGGGGGACCCTCACGAATCATGGTGGCTGACCATGACTCATGGTCATCACCCGTGAAGTACACGGATTTCTTCCTTCTCATTTCCTTCTCCTTTACCCCATGGCTGACCTAACGACTCATGGTGTCTAACCATGAGTCATTCCTGTTCGTCGGTCTGGATGACTACACGCAAGTGCACGTGGTCGAACAAGTAGTAAAATGACTCAAGTAAGCCAAGTATCGATCCCGCAGGGACTGGACTAAGGTATCAATATAATCAAGTGTCAATAAACTTTAACTTTAAAAATGAAGACAACAGTGTGAAGAAGATTTAAATATTTTGTTTCCTAATTTATACTAAGTCTAAAACGAATATACAATTTGAGTCTGAACTATAAGTATGAGCATGC